>JAGFNQ010002404.1:259501-285879 GCA_024364735.1 Boesenbergia rotunda
TTTAGGAACCTTAGTCAAATTGCCTTGATTTCAAAAATTGAACCCAAGTCTATAGAAGAGTCCTTACTTGACCCTGATTGGATCATAGCCATGCAGGAAGAGTTAGCCCAATTTGAACGTAGTCAAGTCTGGGACTTAGTACCCTTACCTAAAGACAAGAAATTTATTGAAACCAAATGGGTCTTTAGGAATAAACTTAACGAACAAGGAGAGACAGTCAGGAATAAGGCTAGGCTAGTAGCTAAGGGGTTTAGCCAAGTAGAAGGTCTTGATTATGATGAACCTATGCCCCTGTAGCTAGACTTGAATCCATTAGAATGCTCTTAAGTTATGCAGCCCATAAGGGATTTAAGCTTTTTCAAATGGATGTTAAGTCAGCCTTCCTAAATGGCCTAATTAAAGAAGAGATTTATGTAGGTCAACCCCCTGGTTTTGAAAGCCTAGAACACCCTGACTATGTCTTTAGACTTAAGAAAGCCTTATATGGACTTAAGCAAGCCCCTAGGGCCTGGTATGAAAGACTGTCTAACTACTTAGTTTCTAAAGGCTTTAACCAAGGCAAAATTGACCCAACACTATTTGTTAAAACTCTAAAAACTGATATTTTTATAGCTCAAGTATATGTAGATGATATAGTATTTGGCTCAACTAACTCAAACTTTTTACAAAATTTTATAACGGTAATGGAAAATGAATTTGAAATGAGTTTAGTAGGTAAATTAACTTTCTTTTTAGGGCTACAAATAAAACAGACTAGTGAGGGTACTTTTGTCTATCAACAAAAATACACTAAAGAATTACTTAGAAAATTTGGAATGGATAGTGCTAAAGAAATTAAGACACCTATGGCTACAAATCAAACTATAGATAGTGACACAAATGGCAAACCTGTTGACCTTAAGTATTATAGAAGTGCTATAGGTAGCTTACTTTACCTAACTGCAAGTCGACCTGATATTCTCTTTGCAGTTAGTATGTGTGCTAGGTATCAAACATGTGCTAAAGAATCACATCTAACCCTAGTTAAAAGGATATTTAGGTATCTAAAAGGGACAGAAAGTTTAGGAATTTGGTACCCTAGAACAGCCCAGTTTGAACTTATTGGATATTCTGACTCAGATTATGCTGGCTGTAAATTAGACAGAAAAAGTACCAGTGGTGGATGCCAACTTCTAGGACCCTCACTAGTTAGTTGGTTTAGTAGAAACAACACTGTGTTGCCCTATCCACCACTGAAGCTGAGTACATAGCAATGGGTGAATGTGTAGCCCAACTACTTTGGATGATGCATACCTTAAAAGACTTTAACTTAGATTTTAAGAAAGTCAAAATTTTTATAGATAACCTAAGTTCAATCAATTTAACCAAAAACCCAATCCACCACTCTAGGACCAAACATATAGAAATCAAACACCATTTTGTCAGAGATCATGTAAATAAAGGAGAAATTGAACTTAATCATGTTGAATCCAAGTCTAACCTAGCTGATATATTTACCAAACCACTTCCTGAATCTGAATTTAGCAACTTGAGAAGATTAATAGGAATGTGTGTTATAGACTAGGACTGACCTGATAAGCTTAAGTTAACTTTTTCAGTTTGTGAGTTTAAACACATGGACTTTTTCAAACTTGTTTTTCAAAGTTTAAAATTTAACTTAAACACGAACTTTTCAAATGTGGGTTTCAAAAACTTTTATTGTCTTTCAAAATCTGATTTTCAAAACTGGCAGACCTAGCCTAAGCTTGACCCCTAGAATTGCATGAACCTATAGATTTAGGTAGCCGCATCTCACAAAACACATTAAGATTACCTTGTTTGTGTTTGCAAAAACATAGAACGGTTGTGAGATGCATAGGACTCTGCCTGGACTTCCGAATGCTTAAGTCCGTGCATCACAGTAAGTCTGGGCGTAAAATACCAACGTTACAGTGATCAAGTCAAGTAATCTTGCACTAAAATCTGAGCCAGACATTATTACTTGACTTGACTAACTCAGTGAACACTACTATCATCTAGATAGTTAGTCAGTAACTAAAGTTAGATATATGAAAAGGGACCACAATCATTACTTGGTCCAGGGGGAGCTGAGGTCAAAATATTTTTTATTTTTGACAAAACACATTTGAAAATTTTGATAAAAGTTTTAAACCCTAAACCCTTAAAACATTTTTTAAGATTGATATTATATTTTAAAACAAAAAAAAGGGGAAATTTTTTTTAAAAGCTAAGTTAATAAATTTAAGACTAGTTTTTTTCTACCACTTAGCCTATATTTCTGGGTCTGTTTAGCATTGAAAAATCCGTATTTTTTTATCCCCTTTTTCAAATTGACTTTAAAATAAAAACACTTATATTTTTTTTAAAAAAAAATCCACTATTAGCTTATTTTTATACTAGAAAGTATCAAAATATTTTAATTGATTTACTTCCAAAAATGATTCTTTTGAAATATTTTTATTTATAGTTTGAATATCCCTTGGACATAATAGAGTGTTTAACTTGAAATTGACAAGGAATTCTAAGGGTTTGTCAAGTTAAGGGGGAGCTCAAACTAACTTAAAAAATTAATTTTAAGAATAGTTTGATTAAGTCTATGATATTATTTTTAAAGTATAACTATTTTCAAACGAATCTAAGGTATAATTCTTGAAACATTGGTCTTATAAATTGAATAATTAATGGTCTTGAATCTTTTAAAGCTAATTCTTAGAATATCTTCCTTCTTGTAAGTTGAAGCTCAGTAGCAAAGTTTCTTTTGACTTTGAAAAATATGTAGTTTTATATATTTTCCTTTAAAAAGATTGCCAAGCTTAACTTTGACAATATTTCTAATTCATTTGAAAAATAATGTTGTTGAAAACTATTTGTTAGTTTTGAAAGCTAAGTGAATTGATTGAGGGGGAGTTTTCTTTTTAGGCTATTTATCTTACTTAAATTACTGTTCCTAACTCTAGTTTTCCCTATCACTTAGCTTTGGATCCTACTCTCCGTAACTTAATATACGTATGTTTTTTTGATGAATGACAAAGGGGGAGAATAGGGTTAAAGCTCAGAAAATTCTATTTGCTACTTAATTTTGCACCATGTACTTTCATGCTTATCTTTTATTTACTTGCATGTATCTGCTAGTTTTTCTCTAACTTTAACCTGAGTTGTCAATACATCAAATAGGGGGAGATTGTTGGTGCAGTTTGCACTAACGGTCAAACTCGGGTTTTGATGTATGACAAAGTGGTTAAAGTTAGGGTTGTGTGTGTTTAACCTCTTTACCAAGTGTGCAGGGTTGAAAGACTTAGGACCAGACACCAGGCTGAAGTCCAGGATGGTTGAGTCCTGGCGGGAAGTCCAGTTGGGTCCGCGGGACCTGACAACTGGCTGAAGACCAAGTTGGTTGAGACTTGGCAAGAAGACCAAGGTGGTTGAGCCTTGGCAGGAAGTCCTGGTAGGGTCAAGAAGTCAAGCAGAGCTGCACAAAGGGTAAGTAGGGTAAGTCACTGGAGGAGCGACCCAGTGAGGACGAGTCCAATCTTGGACTTTAGGCGCGGTCCAACTTAGACCCATTTAGGTGATCTAAGTTGAGTCCTGGTTAGATCCTGGTCTGGGAGACAGGATCTAATTAACTTAGAATTATTTTAGTCCATATAAAATTGTGCTATCCTTGTTTTGGACTAACCCTGGATGCAGGACCGAAGGACTATGATTCTGCAGCTCAGAGAGCCTCAAAGGAGTGAGGCCGTAGCTGAGCAGGGCGCCCCGTATGTGTCGGGCGCCCCAGAGTCAACCCAAGGTCAGCAGAGAGGTAAACGCCCCGACAGCAGCGCTATTCGGGGCGCCCCGCTTAAATCGGGCGCCCCCTGTGCCACCTCACTGCTAGCTGCCGAAGCTCGCCCTCGCGAAGCCCTGAAGATGACGCTTTGACCGGTCAAATCGGGCGCCCCGCGCGCGTCGGGCGCCCCAGTCAGAGCTGATCCCGAAGATGCAGAGATCAGCCTTGACCGGAGCATCGCCGGATCGACAGCCACGTGGGGGGCGCCCCGAGCATGTCGGGCGCCCCCTGCCCTATATAAAGAGGGCCTCGACCCTCTTCAAGATACAACTCGACTTCCAAAGCTTTCAAGTTCATCTACGCTCGCGCCTTGCTCCGGAAACGTTCCACTTCGAGCCGACGACGTCCTGCTGCCCCGAAAGAGTCGACCTACTTCGGACGTCGGTAAAAAGTTAATTTTTTAATATATATTGTTGCACTTAATTACTTGAAAGTGTGGGGTTGTCACACTTTCAATTCATTTGTACTCGCCTGCTCTATCGGGGTTGACCGATAGAGAGTTTTAGTGGATTGCCCAACGGAAAGGTCCGAGGGACCTGGGCCTTCGAGTAGGAGTCGACGAAGGCTCCGAACGAAGTAAAAATCGTTCGTGTTTTTGTGTTCATCTTTCGTTTATTTCATTTCCGCTGTGCACGTTTTTTTTAAAGCACTCTGATTTAATTTTAAAAGTCACGTGATTCACCCCCCCTCTCACGTGCATCGATCCTACAGCCTTAAGTGATGACAAGGGGATGCCCGCGCCTGCGAGATTAACACAAGTGTTAAAGAGATACACTAGAAGGAGTTTCGGTGGAGCCCTCTCCAACATTCAAGTCCGAAATTACTATAAGATGGGAGAGGAGCAAGGAGAATAGGTTATCTAGAGTTCAAAAGATTCCCCCCTTACATAGTTGCATAAACACCTTATATAATCGCTATCTCCTTCCTTCGAGCACTCCCATGCTACTGCTAAAAGAGATTCATCAAGAAAATAAGACCTAATCAATATTTTCTTTATGACATAATAATTTTCTTATTAATATGTCTTAAGAATTGGTATTTAGAATTGATTAATTTAGAATTGATCAATTGACCGAGTACTTATAGACATCTATATATTGTATTCTTTAGAGTAATGATAGGGACAATGAATTTGGGACAGTGAATAGGACAGTGAATGACGTGGCAATTATTGTGTACACGTCCGATCGTCGATCGGACACTATCGGCGGCCTTCGGCCGCCGCCCCGAACCAAACTATACCCTGGGGGGCACGGTGAACCCGTCGGGGATCGCCGCAATTGCGATCTCACATCATTGACCGTCAATTTCGATAGGTTCACCGTTGCCGACGATCTTGACGAGTTCACCGTCCTCCGAAAGTATAGTTTGATTCAGGACGATAATCAGAGGCCATCGGTGGTGTCCGATCGGCGATCGGACGTGTACACATTAATTGCACGTCATTCACTGTCTCATTCACTATCACAAATTCACTGTCTCAATCATTACTCTATTCTTTATTGCACATCAATAATATGATTTTATTATTAGTTTATATCTCTTTTCTTCCTCCTTTATGGTATCGAGCCATACCCTTTTTGCTTCCTCAATTTTTTTCTGCCGTTAATAATTGTTAAATTCTATCTCTCCAGTTTCTCTGTTTTTTGGAAACCGCATCTTTGATTTACATATGATTTCCTTCTCTGTGTTTTGCGATCTGTACATGCTCTCCTCTTGCATGTGAAAAAGATTCGCCGTAGATTTACATCTTTGGATATACTTCTTTACGTTTTGGGAACTATGCATGCACTTCTCTTGCACGTGAAAAGCTTCACCGTAGCTTTCTATTTTGCATCAAAATTTTGTCATATTTGGAAGCTTATCGATGGTCGCCAATTCCATAAGGGTGCGTTTGGTTGGAGGCTATCCATGATAACCTTGGTTATCCATCCAAAGTTATCAACGAAAATCTTATTTGGTTTACATAATCAGTGATTCCTAAGTAATGATCGATGCTCGACATATCAGCAAAAGGGGCATGCAACCCGGAATCGAAAAACCTTAGGAAAGTAAGGGGGTGTTTGGTAGGCTTGTTTTTCATTTTCATTTTCTGTAGAAAATGCGATTTTCTGGAAAACGTGTTTAGTTTGTATTTTCCAGCCTTGTTTTCCAGAAAAAGATATAGCGTTTTCTGAAAAACTAGAGAATGAAAGAAAGTCATTTTCCATAAAATGAGAAAATGTGATTTTCTGAAAAATGAAAATAGAAAATGGAACAAACCAAATGCCCCCTAAGGTTTTTCTTGATTCCGGGGTTATGAAACTTATCATTCCAAAATTATCCTCCAATATTTACATTTAAGAAAAAAATAACCATTATAATTTATTAAATTCCGGAAGCATTATTCGCGGTCGACCGACACCCGGGTGCCGATCGCCAACCGTGATTATTAGGGTTCGGATTTGGGTTTAGGAGTTTTGGGTTAGATTCGGGTTAGGAGTTTAAAGAAAAATATTCTAATCCGATCCGAATTGGTTGATCCAGAAGTCACACTCTTAACTCTACTTGTATAGTCTCCACAAGATAGACTGATGATTAGTGCGTAAGTGTTACCACCATAAAGTTAAGGGGTCAAAACCTGACAAAACTAGTGTGGTTGTCCTCCCCACGTACTAGTCATAGTATTCGGGCTAATAATCTCCATGATTTATCTCTTTTATATTAATTCTGAAATAAATTAATAAGAATATTAAAGTGAACGAATCATCTTTTATCATCTAACTCTCGGTGTAATTTTAAATCCATCCGTGGCATTGTTAATAAAATACATGCTCTTAATAAGAATACTAAACAAAGGTTCCATTAAATATTTTAAAAGGAGGAAGAAAAGGGCGCGGGCGCATGCGCATGTGGTTCACGAAAAGGCGGTCTTTCATATAAAAAATTAATTAAAAAATGTCACATTAATAAATTTTTATTTTATGCTATTATTACGATGATGAAAAATGATTAAATTCATCTCAGCGTTCTCATAATACATCTATAAAAAAATTAATTAACCAATTAGATAATATTGAATTTGAAATAATCGGAGAAGTACACATCATCCTAATAATTAATTAAATTTTGAATTCTAGATCCTTAACTTATTGTTGAAAAAGTTTAACTATGACCGGGAGCCTCATAATCCGATTACATATAACAAGTTAAATTATAATATCAATTTATAATTCATCGTCAAATAATTAAGGGAGGAGAGGTTTTTCTTTCCTAAGAGAATGTGTTTTTAATGTTATTAATATTATAGTTATGGTGTAAGTTATTCCAACGTATTAATATAAATAAATTCTAGGCGCGTTTGATTCAAATTTATTAATCGGAATAATAATGTGATTTATTGAATGATCAATAGTAATAGAAATCATAGTGACAAATGATTCCTATTACTCAACGATAATGAGATTTATTAAAGGATCAATAGTAATGGAAATCATGATTGCATTGATAGTGTTTGGTTCAAATCCTGAAATAAAAATTATTATTATTAATGATATTTGGTTTAGTTCAACTTTAGTAATGAGAATTCATGAAAATTTCGAAGTTGCCTAAATAATAGAATTTTTACAAGGAAGTGGAATAAAATGGGAAAAAAATATAGAGAGAAATTACGAGAAGGGAGATAGAAAAAGAAATTAGAAAAAAATAAGAAAAAATATGAGATAGAGAAAGTGAAGATTAAAAGTAGGGAGAGAAAGTAAGATAAGATAGCTAGAGAGGAAAGATGTAACAAAACATAGAGAGACTAATCATTCAAAAAAATATAGAGAGAGAAAATGAGATGAGAGAGATAAAGAGAATATGTGATATAAAAAAAATATAGAGAGAGAAAGTGATATAGAAAATATAGGAAGAAAGTAAAAAAAATAAAGATAGATGAAAAAAGAGGGGGAGAGAAAGTTATATAGAAAATATAGAGAAAGAAAGTAATATAGAAAATATAGAAAAAAGTAAAAAAAATAAAGATAGACAAATTATGATAAGATGGGGGTAGAGAAATAAAGTGATATAAAAAAATGAGCTCTGATGCACTCTGTGAAAAAACTCAATGAAACGCTCAATGACGTGACACTTTGCATGCACATGTCCAATTATCATTCGGACACCATCGATGGTCTCCCGCCGCTGCCCCGAATCAAACTATATCCTAGGGGCACAGTGAACCCGTCGGGGATCGCTGCATGCAAAGTGTCATATCATTCACTAAGATTTTCCTTGAAAATTTTCACCAAGCATATCATTTTCCATAAAAAAATATATAGAGAGAAAATGAGATAAATAAGTAGAGAGAGAAAGTGATATAAAATATGAAGAGAGGGAAAAATATAATAAGAGAGGTAGTGAGAGAAAACGGCAAAAGAAATTTAAAAATGTAGAAAGAAAATGTAATAAGAGGTATGAGACAAAAAGTAAAAACGAGAAAATATAATAGGAGATAGTAAAAAAAATATATAATATAAAAAAGGAGTATTTTGGATATATGAAAAATGAAAGAATAATTGAGAAGTTTAATTGATGAGGGGAGTAGAAATCATGTTAATTGTAATAATAATGTGATTTATTGAATGATGATTGTATTGATAGTGTTTGGTTCAAATCCTGAAATGAAAATTATTATTATTAATGATATTTGGTTCAGTTCAACTTTAGTAATGAGAATTCATGAAAATTTCGAAGTTGCCTAAATAATAAAATTTTTACAAGGAAGTGGAATAAAATGGAAAATATAGAGAGAAATTACGAGAAGGGAGATAGAAAAGGAAATTAAAAAAAAATAAGAAAAAATATGAGATAGAGAAAGTGAAGATTAAAAGTAGAGAGAGAAAATAAGATAAGATAGTTAGAGAGGAAAGATGTAACAAAAAATAGAGAGACTAATCATTAAAAAAATATATAGAGAGAAAATGAGATGAGAGAGATAGAGAGAATATGTGATATAAAAAAATATATAAAGAGAAAGTGATATAGAAAATATTGGGAGAAAGTAAAAAAAAAATAAAGATAGATAAATTATGATAAGAGAGGAGGAGAGAAAGTTATATAGAAAATATAGAGAAAGAAAGTAATATAGAAAATATAGAAAAAAGTAAAAAAAAATAAAGATAGGTAAATTATGATAAGAGGGGTAAAGTGAGAAAGTAATAAAAAAAATGAGCTCTGATACACTCAGTGAAAAAACTCAATGAAACGCTCAGTGAAGACGTGACACTTTGCATGTACGTGTCCGATTATCGCTCAGACGCCATCGACGGTCTCCGGCCGTCGCCCCGAATCAAATTATACCCTGGGGGGTACAGTGAACCCGTCGGGGATCGCTGCATGCAAAGTGCTATGTCATTCACTGAGCTTTTCTTTGAAAATTTTCACTGAGCATATCATTTTCCATAAAAAATATATAGAGAGAAAATAAGATAAATAAGTAGAGAGAGAAAGTGATATAAAATATGTAGAGAGGGAAAAATATAATAAGAGAAGTAGTGAGAGAAAACGACAAAAGAAATTTAAAAAATGTAGAAAGAAAATGTAATAAGAGGTATGAGAGAAAAAGTAAAAATGAGAAAAATGTAAAAGGAGATAGTAAAATAAAAATAATATAATATAAAAAAGGAGTATTTTAGATATATGAAAAATGAGAAGTTTAATTGATGAGGGGAGTAGAGAATGAAAATGGGAAATTCTCTCAATTTCATTCGCATTGGCACGTACCAAATAATGTTAATTGGAATAATTACCATCGATTCTCATTCTCTATTCTCTATTATCCCAAATCAAACACCCCCTCAACTTTATTAAATACATAGAGTGTTTTTATATTAATTTTTGTAACAATTTGATTAATTATTTAAATTTGATTAAAATTATTTTAATTTGATAGATTCACCATAAAACTATTATAGGAATGATAAATGGGCTGTTATAAAATTATAGTAGTCATTAATTATTGTTATAAAATTTTTGTAATGAATTTCATTATGCTTAAGATAATTTTGATGAAAATTGAGTGTGTGTGTGTGTATAGATTTTTTTATCAAAATGAAATAATCTATTTCTATATTATAATAGTTGTTATATAGTTATTATAATTTGTAACAATTAGTCATAATTGTTGTTAATTGATATTAGTCTAATATTTTTAAATTAATCATCTATTTAATTAATTGATCGAAATTAAAACTCAATCATTGAATATTTAAAAAATTACGAAAGCATTGCTGCCCGGCATGTATTCATAATTATGACAGTTACATAGTTGGTATTATAATAATACCAAAATGAGAGTACATTCGATATAAAATATATTTTGAGATGTTCTTTTATTTTAATTTTTTTATTAATCACACCATTTTTGACAATTCATACAAGCGGCTTTTTGATTTTGTACAAATAAACCCCCAAAAAAAAAACACTAAAAGAGAGATCATCAGGTTCGCTAAAGAAACAAGTGATTAGCCAAAGTACAAACAAGAAGCAAGGGTACTGGGCGTTCTGGCAGTTCTCACATTTCAGACCTCATTCTTGCACACCCACAAACCCCTTTACAGGAGCGATTGCCTTAATGCTGGCAACTAACTTCTCAGTGGCAGCTTTAATAGCAGAGCCCGATTCTGTCCTCAATTATCAAGCTTTTAGCTAAATCTTAGTTTTTATAAACACGATGATTTTTTTAATTGATATCATATATTCAATATACTAAATTTAGGATAATCGATCCGAATTATCATAATAAATCAAAAAGTGATTATAATGGATGATCTATTAATTCAATATTTTTAGATAAGTTGTTCTTTAATAACAATTTATATGATAATTTACCTGACTCATACTGTTAGATGGCAATTAAGAGAGGGACCCTGCGGCCGGCAGCATCAATCAGCGTGTCCATCAGTCAGCCTTCACATTCTCTTGTCATTTTGCTGCATGTCATTCCCTGGCATTCTAAGCTGATTGATTTGTCACCCTCATGAAGATGGCCTGTTTTGATTCGAATCTCATCGCCCTTTTCCCCATCACCAGTCGCTTGTTCCTTCCTCCCTGTCATTCTGTCCTACTCGCCTTGGCTTGGTCTGCTCTTCTCTTGGTGCTTTTCGAGGGAGAGGCAGCTAGGCCTGCAAAGAAATTCCTTCCTTCCTCCCCTGCCTTGCCTTCCTCTCTCCCTCACCACTTCAATCTGTGTCTCTGCAATAATTTTTGTTTTGAGTGCTCTGCTCTTTTTCTGAATTTTTTGTTTTCTGGCTTATGTCCCTCCCATCATGTCAAAATAATTCCATATATCATATAGCTAGATTTATAACAGAAAAAACACACCCACAAAATAGGTGTGCATGACTTATGTTTATAGTTTCAATTCAAATGAATGCTCATGGGGAGAGACGACGATGATAAAAGAGTGAAATTAAAGAAACACGGGTCAAGAAACTCGAAATGCAGTTCTCTGATAACCAGTGAAACCGAGTTGATAAAAGAATAAGTTCAAAGGAATTAAAGACATGCAGTGTTTAGTTTAGTTTAGTTTAGTTTGATATATGTGATTAAGTTTTGCGAATCTAAAATGTTCCTGCTTCAAGATCCTCACGAATTGATCCGTTGGTGACTTGGTGAAGACGACAGATGTGTCAACTACCCTATTAGAGATGCGAGGAAAGGGAGACTTCAAAGGGCTGAACTTTTTACCGGAACACCTGAGGGTGGACAAAGATTCAAGAAGAAGGTTAGAACGACGCTGGAAGTGTCCTTACGCTCAAGTCAAAATTAATGAGAGATTAATAAAGATTTTTAGAGAGTTTTTAAGATTAGAAAAACTTGTCCCTTATGGATTTTTGGGATATCCTTTTATACTTCTTCAATTGACTGTTCATCTTATTTGACATTAATGATCCTTTAATCATTGCTATAGCTATTAATTCCTTCGATGCATTATGCATTTTCGATGCATTATGCATTAGTTGTTGTCTACGTATTAATGCCTCCATATTTATTCTCTATTAATTCTTTAGAAGATCATTGTAACACCCGTTTGCTACTTTTGCAGTGATCATAAATAAATCCGTAAATGATAGGGAGAGTGAAAATGAGAGAGTGAAAAGCATAATGAATGATGTGGCATGACGTGACATGACATGACACTTTACATGCACACGTTTGATTATTGCTTAGACACCATCGGCGGCCGAACCCGAATCAAACTATACCTGGGGGCACAGTGAACCTGTCAGAAATCGCTGCATGTAAAATATCACATCATTCACTATGCTTTTCACTTTCTCATTTTCATTCTCCCTATCATTTTTCAAAAGTATTATATTGAGAAGATGGTTCACTGCAATATTAGACTCCATATTTTTAGACATTTATTAATGCCTCCATATTTTTAGAAGATCACATTTACAGTGATCTTCTAACAATGGTATCAAACCTAAAAACACCCGTTTGCTACTTTTGCAAACACAACCAATTGTCATCTGGCTCGAACACTGAATTAGTTGAAGGAACACTATTTGTTCCCCATGTCATGCTCTTAGAGGCCTATGTTTGTTAGAAAATTGGACAGCATCTCCTCTGTACGGTGAATAAATTGGGACATTTATACATAACTCTCACACAGACGATTGCTCAGTCATCACAAATATAAAATAAACTCACAATCATGCAATTAATATGATTAAAAAAATAAATAAATAGTAGAGAATCCATATCTAAAATAAAACTCAAAAGTAAATACAAAGACCAACACCAAATTAAATATAAGTCCACTGAGAAAAATAAACATTAGTCTATGAAATAGATACGGAATTAATAAAAGTGCAGAAATAAAGTAACTGTAGAAAATAAACTAAACACTGCAACAAACTCCAAAATGAATCGACACTATGGGGCTGACAACTGGATCTTCTCGTGGTTCCAGGTAATGCATCTATCTGCTACATGAAACAAAAGTAGATGGTGGGAGTGGTGAATTCGGACAGACTCTGCGAGTATAAGAGTAGATAAATACATGACATAGTAAAAAAGTATATCAACAAAAAAAAATAACAATATACATTCTCTATGAAACAAAATAGTAACTAGGCATGTATAAAACATAGTGATAACAACATATCAAAACAAACATGCATGTTAACTAAATGTAATAATCATAGCTCATATAAATAATGTAACAAACACAAGAAAATTCAAAATGTAATAAATGCATATGATGCAATGCATATGTCACCCCTGACGCAAGATAAGCCGTCATCACATCACATCTGTGTGACCGAGTGGGTAAGGTTGTAACAATTGTACGCACTTCAACGAATACCACTAGTATATGTGGTTGAGTGGATAGGATGTTGGGGAGCCAATTACTCCAAAGATCCCAGGAAAAATGAAGAGTCACCAACAACTCTGATATCCCTCGAAGACAACGGTGAGGGTGTCAACTGCTTGCCTACAACTCTAATATCCATTATCCATGAGTGGTCGAGTGTGACCTAATAGGACAATTGCTCGCACTCTAGCAACTATTACAATGAGTGGTTGAGTGGACAGAGCAACTAAATGACCGACAACGACCTAACCAAATGGAAACCGATGCTCGTCAGCATGCAACTATGTAGATATGATGCATGATACGAAATGCACAAACAACCAGGTAACAACAATACAACGATACGATCAATAAATATCAAAATCACCAAACATGCAACTAAACTACTAGGTAGAGTATCTCTAATGTCAACCAACCCTAGTTGTGTTTAATACCCATTTTTAAATACTCGCGTACAAGCGGTACTTTACAGAATAGAAATCAACGATGAGATTGTATGGATATAAAATACGATTAGCTCGAAAATTAAGCATAGAAGGTATCAACGGACGATATCAAAAACAAAGGACAAGGTAAAGCAGTCCTACTCAGAAATCAAACAGTCATGCATTTAAGATCAATGATCTACAAGAATACAAAGAAAAAGTACCCGTCTTATTTGTAGGACGTATCCAAGTAATCCTCTCACGTCTAGAAGTCCAATGCAAATAAATCAACGTCCTGTGCCAAGATCAAGATTTAGCTGTTTATAAGATTAATAAAGTAAAACTAAACTATTCAATAGTAGTTTTAAATCAACGTCACGGCTAGGGCTACATTTCTAATTCAATAGCATATCTCCAAAGATCAAATACAGAACAAAAACAACCAACGGTGCTATCAAGAAGTAAAAATTTATTACCCCCACGGGCTGGCTCGGTTGGTAAGGCGTTTGGCTGCTTACAACGGAGGTCTCAAGTTCGAGAGTCGCCAGTTGCACACGGGATAAAAATCTGGTCTGCTGGCTTAAATCCTCTCGGCCCCAGGTGCCTTACCCCGCCAGTAAAAACCGTGATTTACCCCCTCTGGACACTTGTGGGGTTGGGAAGGGGGACGCTAAGGTGACGATTCCACCTTTTTGCAAATAAGTAGAAATTTAAACAAAGCTCCATCCAAACAAAGGACTCTAAAACCCATAGAGCAAGGCAAAACGACCCCTTGTCAAGCTATCCACCCAGATCACCAAGGTTATCCACACAAAACACAACACATCCCAATTAAACCCTAACTCAACAAATCCTTACCTGAGGTTTTTGTCGGCGTTGTATCTCGACCGCGTGGAGTACGATGAACTCCCCTCCCCACACGACGGTGTCCACTGGGAGGAGAACGTGGCGTCGTGTGAAACCCGAGAGAAGAAGAAGTTACGGAAAGGGAAGAGGGAGGAATCACCGGCGTCGAAAGCTCCCTGAGGTGGAACCTCGCTGTCGACTCGCTCTTGCACAGAGAAGAGGGCGGCAACGTCGACAGGCTTGAGGTGGAAGAAGAAGGTGGCGTTGCGAGACGGTGATGCCGCCGAACGAAATCTCGTGGAGGAAGAGGAGGAGAGGGATTCGGTGTCGCGATGGAGAACCGCTTGCGAGGTGGTTCGGTACCGAGGAAGAAACAGGGGAGGAAATGAATTAAGGGAGGAATTTAGGACTTTTTATGGTTTTTTGGCATTTTGCAAAAAGGTCCTCCAATTCTAATATTTGTAAATCGCTCCATAAATTATGTTTTTTATTCATTTTAGTCCTCCGAAAACTTCATATTTGACACCCCATGTCCTCAAACATGTCTTGTTGTTCCAAACGATGATCCTCGTACCCTCCTCATTTCTCATGATTAGCCTTCATATCAAGGAGTTTCCACAAAAGTCCTCTGGCGCATAGCACAAGTAGCAAGGTATGAGCGACACAAACAAGAGCATTTGAGATCAATTCTAAGTGATGTGACAGATATGGGACCTGCACATGACGTAGCTAAGTCAGAAGTCAAATTGCTAGGTCAAAAGTCAAGTTGGGGTGTAAGTAAAGAGATGGCTTGGTCTCTCGACCTCTCAATTCAATCACCTTTTGACTCCTCGAGCTATGTCACACCCGACCACTCTAGCTCAGTCTCCCGACCTCTTAGTCAAGTAACCTTTTGGCTCCTTGATCTCTATCGCACTAACCTCTCCATCTTGGTCTCCGCAACCTCTCAAATCTGCTAGTGCCAGACACCTCCGGATGCTAATGGGGAACATGGATACTGAGATAAATGGAGAACGTAGCAAAGGAGTGGTGGTGTACATGGTAACACCACAACTCGAACATAGGGTTCATGCTCCTTCTCGAGAGAAGGTATAAGGGAGTTCCGCTTTGGCGGGCACAAGTACACACACATAAGCATCTAAACTTAATTACTTTCAAAGTTTTCTTCCAACCACCCCTCTTCTTATAGGGATCCCTATGCGAAAAATACTTAAAAACACAGCGAAAATTTGAGATCTCTTCAAGTAATTCATGTGAAAGAAAAACTCGTACGAAGTTCGATCTATATAACTAAGGGTTATACCTTTGGTGCACTCCCTTCGCTTATCTAGCTGATCCTCGGTTCGCCGGATCTCTTGCATTTTCAAGTATCCATGATTCTAGTAGTATCCACACAGACACGATCTTGGCTTCGGAGAAGAATTACCTTAGTTGTGCTAGCAACTATGGGTAGCTCACAAAGCACAAAAATCGAACACACCAAAATGGAATTTTGGCCAAGTGGGAGAGGAAGAAGGAGAAGGGAAGAAAATGACACTTAATAATGATGTAATTTTCGAAAATTTACTTATATTCATCTCATGAATATAAAGGGATTTGTCCCTTGAGTTTCCCATCACATTGAAGTTAATAAACACAATTAAGCACATGTTTCTCATTTTGACTTTTCAACTTCTTTTCATCCAATGAAGAGAAACTCTTCATTTTCCTCTAATAATGAATTCATTTAGCATTTTAATGAATTATTATCCCATTTAATTGGTTGAGTCTAATCTTAATGAGTCTAACTCAGATTAGACCCAATTTCATAATCCAATTGGATTCATTTGAGTCTAACTCAATTAATCAAATTCGGATCACATTTTAGTCAAACTAAAATCAATCAATCAATTTTCGAAGCATCATATCCTTTGTGTGTGACCCAATAGGTTCTTGTAACGTTGACAATGTGTCTAAACCGCTTTAGACAAATAAGCAATGAGTGGTATCTAGCAATGCATCATTGCTACCCAAATGACGAGAAAATCGAGATCCGACTTAACCTCCGTGACTATTATCTCGTATGACTTTGTCATTCTATCCTCGATATCTAGATTAATCAATGAGGAATAGATCATGTCATCATCAATATCAATCTTTGTGTTTCTTGATCCCCAAGTAGACTCACTCAAGCAAATGAGGTCAATATCTCATATTGACTCATTTGAGCATGACCATGTATTTAGTAATCCTACTCGATCAAGGGGCTCATAGATATCACTTCCGTTATATGGGAGGGATAGATCCTATCTACATCACTCACATCCTTCCGCATAATTTGTTGCAAGCCCAGTGATCATCTTTATAGTTCACCCTGTTACGAGTGACATTTGACGATACCAAAATACAAAACTTCTTATGTAGGGAACCATAGTGGCTTTATGTCTAAGGACTATTTATACTAATAGTCACATGAGAAAGTTTATGACACTCATATAATGATCCATGAAACTTTCTCATGGCGGATCAATTCAATATACATTCTCTAATATATACTCATGTGTCAACTTGATATCTCATATCCATGACTTGTGAGATTAAGTTATCAATTGACCTATATGCTAGTCTCCGCATTAATATTGTCCTTGAATATTAATACTTGACTAAGAATAGTTAAGAGTAATGTTCTCTACATCATCTCACTATTAATTCAACTAACTAATATAATGTAGATCAGATTCTACTACTCAACGACATTATTATACTTATTCATTCAGCACAATCATGAAATAAATATAATAATCAAACTTTTTCTTTATTAAATAGAATATAATATAAATTGTTCCCTAGACAATAATCTTATAATTGGCTCTAGGGTTAACACTAACACTTCTAATATAGCATCGGTGTGGTTGTATTGAGCTTAACCTCAACCCCCATTCTAATCTCTTTTTTTTAGTGTTATAGAGATTTCTAAAGCTCTATTCTTCCCCAGATCACCCAGGAACCTATCCACAACAGTTGCTCTTCGATGACTAACCCAACAACGATTTTAGATAGGAACCGCAAACAAGGGCATTTGCCCTAGCGTGATTAATTCTCCAAAAATCGAATGTGCGTGTGTTAAATATGCCAAACTTGGAGGGGATTATCGTAAAAATGCAAAACTATATATTTATATATGTAAATAGCTTTTGAAAAACCCTAAATTCCCTCCTCTCCTTCGGCGTGAACTGCTTGAGCCGGAACTGCCGCCCTCTTCTCCGCTTCGACGATCCTCTTCCTTCTCCTCATTGCAAACCATCCGACGCCGCACGATCACCCCCCCCCCCCCCCCCCCCCCCTGTGATCGCTCGGTGCCCTTCTCCCTTTCGAGTTGCTGCGTCGATCGTCGCCGACAGCGCCACCTTCCCCTTTTTTCGACGTAGCCACGAGTTGCGTCCACCGAACTTCATCCCTGCCGTGAATCCTTGCCGGCGCAGGTAAACGATTTCTTCACATAGGGTTTTCGGCTGTTGTTGGGTTGCTTTGTTCTGCCGTGATGCTCATTTTGGAAATTCCTTGTAGTTTCCACATAGGTAGCCAAATATTGAGGACGAATGCACTTGCATAGTAGGTCCATAGTAGTCAATCAATCGTGCAATAGAACCATTCTATGAAAGAAAGTCCAGTTCATGGCCTTTAAAATGTACTCGATCAATTTCTAAATGCATTATAAGGATAGTTTGGAGAGGAATCCTACATTTGGTGGCCATATAACATGGTAATCTTTATGTAGATTTGCCGGTGTAATGTCAAAAAGGGCCTCCTAAGAATATTTAATGAAAGGTTAAACTTTCAGCCTTTGATTCCATCCTCTATTCTAAATGAAACAAGAAGCAAAGGCAGGTTTGTGTGGGAAGCAAAGGCAGTGTTCTTTTCCATTTTAAAATCACATGCTTGAGAAATCAATATCTTCCTTAAAGTCAGAAGACTTCTCCAACACCGAGAATAATATGCAGGAATATATAATGAACACTGTAGGACAGTGCTATGTTTTAGTTTTAGTTAACTCATTGCTATGAGCGACATTTAGGTGGAGTAGTTCTTATGTTGGTAAATATTAGCTCCGATACAATTATGATGTGAAGTTGCATTTCAGACCTGGGAGGTATAAGGATTGATTTGTATTGAGGTAGTTATCTGGGTTTAATTTGGGATTTAACCTAATTGACCTAACTTTAATGATTGGGTTAGAGGAAACCAACCGTTGCTTGAGATTTAAATAAACGGGCGTTGTAATTAGGATTTATCTTAATTTTGGTTATTTGTAGTTTAGCTAATTATTTAATTAGTTTTTATAAATAGCGAAACTATATCCTTAATACAAGACCTTGACTTTGGACTCACACCGTTGATCGTGGAAGGTTCTCTTCGTTTACGGACTTCTCTATTTAAGGCGGATACTTCTCCTTTGATTCTATAGTTCCTTTTACCTTAAATGCATGTTTATTATATTCTCTGAGTAGGTTGATTTACCTTGATTCCATTTTATTTATTTTCCTGCTTAGTACTTACTCTTTGCTTGATCTTCGAGTTAAAAATCCAATGTTTCAGTTATACAGTCTCGACTCTTATTTTTCTAATCCGAAGAGCACCGTTAGTACGCGTGTACTCTAGTAATATCATGTGACCTATCTAGGGTTTGGTTGACATTAGAAATACCATTCCCAATAGATTAGTACATGTTTGGTTGCTATGGTTTCGATTTGGGTGTATGTGTTTCTTATTGATTCCATGATAGAGCGGTTGTGCTCTCCCATTGAGTACTAGAGCGGTTGGGCTCCCTTTTTGGAGTTAGAGGTTGTTCCTCCTTGTTCTTAGGTATTAAAGCGGTTGTGCTCCCCGGTTAGGTACTAGAGCGGTTGTGCTCTCCTTTCTGGAGTTAGAGGTTGTTCCTCCTTGTTCTTGGGATATTAGAGCGGTTGTGCTCTCCCTTGTATTGGGGTTCGGGATTGAGGTTTTTCTCCCCGCTCTTGATTCTATATACGTATCTGATTTTTACTTGTTATTTGATCTGGATCTGCTCAGTAGTACGAGCAGCTTATTGACTTGGTATGGGGGTTTTCTGATCATGCTCGCAGGTATGCTTTTGGCATTTGTTGTGTATTCATTTTTTTTAGAGACTGTATACCTTGTTTCTATCTGCTTTATTTATTTTGTTTATACTATGTATTTATCTTTCGCTATATTTGCAGAGTTGACCCCGGACTCACCACCGCCTACTTTCCTTTTTGTTTCAGGTGGTAGGTAGTTGTGTCTCATGCTGCAGGAGAAGATTCATTTGCCGTCCCTTATTGTCGAGTTTCTGGTTTGGTTGTTTATTATTTTTCTAGAGATGTTATTTTATTTCCGTAGCGGACGTGTCGATACTTTATCGTTCGGTCGTGGACTTTTAGTATGTTTGCATTTACTTTACGGAGTTTAAGTTATTTATTATTGATTAATGGAATGTTAATAACCTGCGTGTATGCGCTGTGTTATTTCCTTTGTCGCCAGCCGTATGTGGCTGTGCTTATTATGCGGTGGAGATTGATGTTTTATGAACTTCATATTGTCCATCGTATAGGGGAGATGCCCGATTTTCGAACAAGCATGGACCTCTGAGAGCATAACAACGTATCAAATCACTTGTCACTTTTCGGATTTATCTTGTGGACTAATAAGAAATCTTCATGGAGACCGATTTAATGATCTTCGAGATTAACTAGTGGTTGAACATCGTGATTGCCGTTGTAAAAAAGTTCCCGCGAATTATTCTATGGTTCATGAATGAATGATGCAGACACCATTCACGTGATTTTGCATCAATGGTGATTGCACCAAATAAGCGTTTCCCGTTATACTTCTAAGAAAATTTTCTAAATCATCTACAAGTTATTTTTTAATAAATCAAGATATGATAGGACTAATAAAACTAATTTTGTTTCGCTATTACTTCTAGAATTAATCTAAATCATCTGCATTTCTTTTTATTTCAAAGAATCCGATGTTTATGAAAAACTTATTTTTCATCTTGAGTTTTCCACCCACAACTTGAAACACTTATATACTCTAAAGACCTTCGTACTTATCATTATTCGATTGCTTTAGAGTTGTTAGAGGAGAAATTTAAGGAGGTGATATGACCTCATGACCTCCAAAAATAAAATGATTAATCAGATTGGGTAACGTTAAATCTGGGCGACTGATCCGGTGGCACAGAAGTTTTTCATCGATCGTCAGGGTAAATCGGAAAGCGCGGTGGTCGATCTAGAAACCTAACATCCCACGGTTGTAGTTCCTATTTGGAGAAAAAATTTCTATAAAATTCATCGTAATTAGGGATCAAACTATGAAATTTACCATACTTTGAGATTGAACTATGAAGACTTAAGAGATAATTAATCAACTTTCCGCTGAACCATAGTCGGTGGCTGAGATATGACACTCCCAGAAAATATATGAGATTATATATATATATATATATAATCTGTGACCGCGCGAGGTGTATTCCTCGTTCCATATTCTAGCAGCAAAGTTAATTAAATCCCTTCATAAAGTGTTGTTAGAGAATTTAATTGTGAATCGGTCAACATAATAACTCCATCAATTTATAACAATTGATGATCCCAAGCATATTGACGTCGGGTCAGGATAGCGATTATCGTACGGACTGATTTAAAAAAGAAAATTAAAGAGAAAATAAGAAGAGAAATTATCAAAAATAATAATCTTTCTTATCATATTAATTCTCTAGCTAATAGCTAATTACATATTTATATAAACTCTAGACCTTAAAATTAAGAAAGAAAAAAAAACCTAAAATATAGATGTCAATTTCAATATGATAGAAAAATAAAAGACCATAATTACCAAAATACCATGAAAATATGAATTACCAAAAATAGTAATAAAATCTTCGGCGGCTCATATAAGGGCTTAAACGGTGGAATTTAGGCCTTAAAGTTGACGATTACAAGGTTTCAGGTCTACACTCGTGGTCGTTGACAGAGCCTGATTCGAATCCTGAGTCAAAAATTATAGTCGTTTGAAGTTCAAGGAATTATGGTGGACTAATCCTGCATCACATATACAACCTTTCCTTAAGATCTAACATCTTTCCACTATTTTTATTCAATCAGTGTCTTCTAAATCTCTCATAAGATATAATCAAATACTTTTGCAACTTGCATTGCTGGGGAAAAGTTCCAATTGACTTGAAAATTAAAATGCTAGAATTGGCTTGTTTGAGTGTATAAATGATAGATCTAGTGGCTAGAGCTTCATTTATATGGTGGGAGAATACTACTTCTTTCAGAATTACTTGACAATAAACTATTAACTTTATAATCAAGTAGAAGGGTCATTAATTATAAAAATCAGATTCGAGAGAGAAGGGTCATTAGGGAAAGGATTTCTTATTGCAGTTCTAATCCAAACCTATATTGCCAAAGGAGGTTAAGCTTAAGATAGTTGATAGAGAATCAAGAATGAAGATGTTATCACTCTCGCGCGTCTCAAGGGAAAAACAAGCACCCTTTTATAATTTGAAATTTTGATTTAACATGAGTGATGCATGCTTGTCCCAAAGGGAGTAGTTTAATAAGAAGCTCAACATGATTGTTTCCAAGACTCGAACCTAAAAGATGCCTTATAGTTAGAGATCCTAGGTGTTATAAACACAAAAAGACTAAGCTTGCCATTTAGTTCAACCTCGCATGACGTTTTTATTTTTATCTGATCAAGGATATTGTCATGTATCCAAATGATTGGAGATGATCATAGTAATAGCTTATAATTAATAGTTTTGTCTATACATTTTCATGAATTATGGCTATTTTGAATTTGGTGGCTCAATTCTGATAACAAACAAATACAACAACATATAGAATCTGTCAATCAGGAAGACAAAAACTAAAACTAAAATAAAATGAGAAGGCCCACAAAAAGGCAGTTGCTATATGGCCTTTCTCTCAAACCTATGCATTTGTCGTTCACTTTATTCTCAGGTACTACACATTGCTTTCTGCAAACAATCCAAGAAAACGATTTTGGGTGCTTAATTAATTAGCTGCCTGATCAACATCAATCATGATACTGCTGGAGCTTAATTAATTCCATCTGCAATGCCTTTATGAATATTGTGGATGCATGCCTTTGGTCCTTTTGCTAACAGTTTGTGTCCTTGAAAAGATTCAGTATCAGAGATTAATTAGCACCCTATATCTCAATCATTTGGCACCTGATTCTCTCTACTCATAATGGTCAGTAAATCTTGAATTAATGTTTTTCATTGTAGTATATATATAGATGCTTCTTGTTTTTCTTTTTCTTTTCTTTTGTCCTTATTTTTATTGTCTCACAGTTTTCCATCCATGTACTGATGATGAGCCTGCATGCTTGCTTTCGTTCCACGTTCAAAAGCTCGTACCAGTGAGAATATATGTAACAAGTGTTTACCTCGTAGAGAAGTAATGCATCTGTATACGCATGCTTTGCTTTAAAGTCTGCACTTAAAGTTTCAATTGGTTGCATGCTTTCTCTTTGCAGTACCGCCTTAAAGTTTGTTTGAATCTGAGTTCTTTCTCAACATGCTATAAAAGTTGCAGGCTTCCCAAGGCTTCATCAATTAGTATAAAATGCTCGAGTACTTCCTTGAGTGTAGTGTAGCTATAGGAATTAAACCCTACTGAATTTAC
The DNA here is from genome assembly GCA_024364735.1 of Boesenbergia rotunda. Classification (NCBI taxonomy): domain Eukaryota; kingdom Viridiplantae; phylum Streptophyta; class Magnoliopsida; order Zingiberales; family Zingiberaceae; genus Boesenbergia; species Boesenbergia rotunda. The sequence goes on from JAGFNQ010002404.1 coordinate 282,647, forward strand.
ATAACTACATTTATCAATTATGTATATATATGCATCAGACCTATAATTTGGACTGTCATAACAACTTTGCAATTACTTAGGCCAGCATTTTCACTATGAATTATTTGGGCATGCATCAATCTTAACATGCTAAAGCTTTAAATTCCTAAACATGCATATGTATTACCTAAAACCTAAGCCAATGCCATTTGGCTATAGTATATATAAGACATTTTTGAACTCCTTTAAAGCTTCATAAAATCACTATATTAAATTTATCATTTGTGTCATTAATAAAAGAGATAAGTGGGCACACCTAGAGTACAATGGTGCATTAACATTTTTCATCATCATAAAATGTGACAACAAAGTGATTGTTTTTTTTTTTGGTATGATCCATGATGGTAGAAATTATCTATAGTAGTTTCATATTGATACTAACACTTAGGGAATGTATAATGCATCATAGTTTTATAACCATCTAAATTAACTAAAGGTTCATAAGAAGATGATTCACCATATAATAGATTAGCAAACAATTGGATAGATGACTCACCATGCAACATCCAATTATTGTGCCTAGTTACAAAACCCCATCTACTATTGGTGGTATTTGATGTCGTTCCTATCCTAAAGAATTCTAATTCATGCACTTTGAACATGGACACTTTGTCATAGCACCACTAATTAATTATGTAAGAAAGTCGTCACTTAGTTCCATAGATAAATTTAGGGTTCAACTTTCCGAGTGTTGACAAATCTATGAAGCATCCCACCCTGTGTTTTTTTTTAAATTTTATATACTATATGTTATATTTAAAAAGTAATAATTAAATATTATAATGAAGTGATTAAATTTTGCCTATAATTGACACATAGAAGTTCCAAAAGTCATCAGAGTTTTATTACAACTTCAAAGATTAATGTATTTATATTGTGAATGAATTACAAGGCAAACCATATACCATTAAAAAGTCACCCATGTCTAATTTTCAAAAAAAAACAAATGATGCTCAAAAATGATATTCCTACGAGCAGTTACCATGATTTTGACCGAACACTAGGACATCCAACTCGGGTTGAGCATTCGATCAAAATTGAACTGACCGAATCGAATAAATCGATTTTTTTAATTGACCGAACCGACCGAATTTGTTGTGAAAATCGAATCAACCAAACCAATAAAATATCGGTTAATTCGATATTCGACTGAATTAATCAAAATTTTAAAATTTTATTTCATTTTTAATAAAAAAACAAAGTTTTATTTAATTTAATTATATTTTTAAATAAAAAATAATTAAATTAATATTCTTATTCAATTTTTTCGATTTATTCGGTTTAATCGAATTACAAAATTTAAAATCTAAATCGAACTGAATTAACAAAAAACCGAACCGAATTTTGAAAAAAAAATAAAAATCGAATTAAGAACCAAATTTAAAATTCTATCGGTTCGGTTAATTCGATTTTTTTAAATTTTTGCTCACCCCTACATACAACTCGAGAATTGGAGGTTCATCCAACTTTTGATATTCTTGATGATTATTGAAATCTGATAAGTATTTAATACCGTTGCATTAGTTTTTCCATTGATAAATTCACTTTTGATTCTCAAGGCCTTAGGAAACATCAAACTTATTTAATATTTTTGACCCATGTGGAAGGGTTATTCCAAGTCTCGTCTATAAAGAGTCATCATTTGTATTTGTTGGAGAAGCATATTTTGAGATTAAAAAAAATACATACTGTGAGTTTTTAGGGTTGCTAGAAGATTTATCTTCTTATTATTTCTTTTAAACTTTTTGGTGAATTCTCTAAAGTGGTGAGTATTGGGAGTGTCTTATATTACCTCCTATTTCTCCTACACCTTTCGGTATCAAGTTGGTGTCAGAGCTTTGATTCATAATGATTGGTTCTAGAAGACAGGTCAAATAATGATGATCCTGCAGCTTGTCAAAAAAAAAAAACCCTCAGGATATCAAGTTGGATGACTTAAGAAGAGTACAAGTACAATAACTTGAGCAACACCTTCCCATGGCGAACCTTTGGAACATGATGTTGAGAGTCATGGTTTAGAGCCTAATTATGCAAATAATGAAATGGGTTTTAATCCATTTCAGAGTAATGGAAATGATAATTCAAATGATAATGCATCTCGAGGTTGAAAATATTGAAGGAACAATGATCATGAAAAATCTTTTAATTTTAAAGTTGACATCGTATATTTTGATGAAGAAATGATCCTAATAAATTCATAGATTGGCTCAACTCTATTGAAAGAGTCTTTGAATTTAAAGAAATTATTGAAAATAGTAAAATGAAATTTGATGCTATCAAGTTGAAGGAATATGCATTCATTTGGTGGGAGCACTTAAATAAGCAACTTGCTTATGATGGCAAGCAAAAGATTAAGACGTGAGACAAAATGAAAAAGGAATTGCATAGGAAATATTTGTCAGATAATTATCGTCAAGAAATATCACAATCTCAAGCAAAAAGATCTAATAGTGGAAGAGTACAACTATGAATTTGAGAATCTCAAGATGAGATATGATATTTTAGAACCGAAGGAGCAACTATCACTTGTTTTCTGTAGGACTTAGATATGAGATTGGAAATGTTGTCCAACTTCAACCATATTGACTTATAATGATGTATGCATGCTAGCTCTCAACGTGGAAAAACAACAAAAAGATTCAAGTCGAATTCGTGTCTCTTCAAGTGGTAGTGCTTCTAACCGAGGGAGATCATCTACTTCAAAAAAACACATCAATATCAAAAGAAGCTAATCAAAAAGTTGTTGCAAACAAGGAGAATACATAAATCTGATATGCATAGTAAGTTATACTAGCAGTAAGAGTCAGACTAACAACAATCTTAAGTATAGAAGTAGGAAATACTAAACTAGAATACCGAATACATGATACATAGCAGAGTCAGTCTAACTTGAAGAGATAAAGGTCTAAATATGTAAACATATCTCCAGAAGGTGCAGGTCAAATATATACTGTAACAAATGTAACAAGTATGAGCAAATACAATAATGCATACAACAACAACCATGTAATGATGCATCATGTGCACATGATGTTTGTACACACTCTAGCTACCCCTACATGGGTGGCCAAGTGGACAGGATGTCAGGGAGCTAATTGCTCCAACAACCATAACCCCAAAACCAGGCAAGAGGGGAGTCAACTACCCGCGGGCCACACAACCCATCATGACATGTACCCTTATACAACAAGAGG
>JAGFNQ010002405.1:0-48171 GCA_024364735.1 Boesenbergia rotunda
CCCAATCATGATCTATTTGATTTTAAATCATGATGCATTATTCGAGATCAATTAAGTAAGATTTTTCTTTTTCATTTCACCCTAAAACTTATCCATTTTCTAAAATGCCCACCTCTCAAAACTCAATATCATCAGGTTATGCCTTCTTCACATTAAAATATTAAGAAAACATCTTAAATTATATGAATTGTCAAAATAACATCTAAAAAAATCAAAAGAAAATCACACTTTTTGAGAATATTTTACTTGGAAAGTTGTTATTGTAATTACTACTGATTGATTATTTTATTATCATTAAAATTATTATATTAAATTATTTTCTTTTATCAATTTCATTAAAATTATTTGAGTAGTTAGTCATAGTTAGTATGTCAACACTGAGGCTACATTTGGTAGGATGTAATCCACCTTGTAATGTAATCGAGATTACATTCCAAGTTGGATTCCTTTGTTTGGAATCACTTTAAAATTGTAATGTAATGTAATCTCGATTACAAAAGAGGTTGATGATTTGTAATCTGGATTACAAACCAAAACCTCCGTAATCTGGATTACATTACAGCTTGGAAAGTCGTCGGTCGGGCGGCGACAGTCGTCAGTCGGGCGGTGACAGTCTTTGGTCGCCGCTAACTGGCCGCCGACCGGCCGCCGGCGACCACCGCCGGCCAGCCGCCGGCGACCATCGCCGACCGGCCGTCGGCGACCACCGCCGGCCGGCCGTCGACGACCACCGCCGGTCGACCGTCGGCGACCACCGCCGGCCGGCCGGCCGGCGGCGACCCACGCCGGCCGACCGGCCGCCTGCGACCCACGCCGGCCTGCGTCCCACGCCGGCCTGCCGCCACTGACCACCACCGGGCCGGCCGCCGGCGACCTCCGCCGGCCGGCCGCCGGCGACCTCCGTCGGCCGGCCGCCGGCGACCTCCGCCGGCCGGCCGTCGGCGGCCGGCCGGCGACCACCGCCCGCCGGCGACCACCGGCGGCCGGCCGGCGACCACCGGCGGGCCGCCGGCGACCACCGGCGGCCGACCGGCGACCACCGGCGGCCGGCCGGCGACCACCGCCGGCCGGCCGGCGACTCGGCCGCCGGCGACCACTGCCGCCGGCCGGTCAATGGTCACCGGCCGCCCGACGACGGTCGTCGGTCGTCAATCTTGATTACATTACAGGATGGATTGCCTCTCACCAAACAAAAGAATCCAACTTGTAATGGTTATCAAAGATTACATCAACTCATTACCAAACATAACAATGTAATCAAGATTACATTACATTACATTACAAATTTGATTACATTACAGACCGGATTACATTACCCCCTACCAAACATAACCTAAAATACTTAGGAATGTTTAATTTGTTTCATTTTCTATTTTTATTTTCTAAAAAATCATATTTTCTTATTTTCTAAAAAATAATTTTATTTTATTCTCTAATTTTCTAGAAAATACTATATTTTTTTCTTAAAAACAAGATTAAAAAATATAAATCAAATACGTTTTCTAAAAAATCATATTTTTTTTAAAAAATAAAAATAAAAAATAAACATACCAAATATTCTTGAAAATAAGAGACCTTTTTTATTTTTTATTTAATTTTAGAAGGAAAAAAATACTGCTGCCAAAATCACCTTCAACCTCTCACTTTTTTAATTCGTTTTTTAACCTTTTCTTTTCAAGTTCAAACACCTGCCATATTTTATGAATCCTAGTATTTTTTTTAAGGGAAAATTATTCTAAACTGTCTATTTACAAATTTAACTCCTTTTTCAGTCTCTGCATTAGAAAAAAATTATTTCAACTTCCTACGTATAAAATTTTATTTGTTTCAATTACAATTTACCTAATTACCCCTAGTTAGGTACAAACAGTCCAAAATAAGATATAATTCTTCCTAAATTTAGCATCATTTAATTAGAATCTAATATATTTTTTATTAAATTAAGTACGATCCAATTAATTCATCCTAAGTCAATTAATTTGTATGAATTCATAATCCAATTGACTAAACGGAAAAAGAGTTATATTCAATTTGATAGAATAAATGTGTTGAATTTAAGAAAAATTATATTTACTTTTGGACTTTTTGTACACATAAAAAATAAGGATGATATCTCTCATGACAAATACCACTAATTGATTATCGATCAATTTCTAATCAATTGAAACTCTTTAATTAATCGGAGTAGCTCCAATCAATTATAAACAGTTTCGATCGATTCTTGATCAACTAGGTTTGAAAAAGAATCGATACTTCATCAACTGGGGTTAAAAAAGAATCGTACTCAATTTAATAGAAAATATATTAGATTCTAATTAAATGATACTGAATTTAGAAGGAATGATATCTCATTTTGAACATTTTGTACCTAAAAGCAATGAGGACAATTAAGTAAATCTGTATATATTAGTGAGTTAAAGTAAATAAAACTTTATACATAGAGAGTAGCAATAAACTTTTTGTTACACAGGGATTGATAATAAAATTTAAGATTTAAATAGAGATTTAAAGGTAATTTATAATTTTTTAAAACTAAGTTTATAATTTTTTTCTATTGCTTTTGAACCATCATATTAATAATTAAAAAAATAATATGATTCAACTGACCAAATTGTTCTTGTTTTCATTGTTACTTAAATGCATAAAATATAAAATATTTCTCAATTCATAAGATATCAATAGAATTTCATGCTTTAATTTTTTTACTTGATATCTATTGTTGTAATATTTAGTATTGCCAATTAATTTACTCTTTTAAATATATTCTCTTTTTAAAATGTTATTTCTCAAAATATTTATCAGCCATTCACATTAATATTAATGTTTTACTCAATAAAAATATAATAAATCTATATTTTATTTTCTATCTATCCCTTTTATTCTCTTTTCAAATTCATATTCGAATTAGATAATGTGTCTTAGACAAAAATACCCTTGATAGCGTTTCAAAATTATAAGATTTATTTTGCTAATTTTCAAATTTAGAGGCTCAAAATGGAAATTTCGCCGTTGTTATTGACCTTCTTTTTTAATTTACATGGTCGGTCGGTGAAGGGTTATTCTCTAAAAATAACTATTCGAGGGGTTCAAATAAAAGAAAGAAGAGTATTGTTAACTGAATAATACCTCCTCTGTTATTAGTCTGGTCCGGTGGTGGGGTCCGCTCGAAAGAAACGTAGAACTCCTACATTTTGTTTTTTTTTGCAGTTTAGCCCTCCTTTATTTTGGGCCATTAGCCGCCATCTTAAGGTCGATAAAATGGCGAGGCGGCGGGGCGATCGATCGCTCTCGATGCGTGCGTTTCCCCAAATCTCTCTTCTGCTAGCTCGGCCATGGCGATTTCGAAAGGTACGCTTTGCTTCGCCTTCTTTTCCTCTTCCCTCTTCCGCGTTTCGCTCTTCTCTCTCACATGGCGTTCGGTGAAGACCGCATTTTTACTCCTTTTTTTATGAGCAATAATAATGCTCGACGCTAACGCTTGCTTCTTTCTTGCTCTCTCTTCGCTGGTGCTTGCAGTTGACGCGAGTGAGTGAATGATTGCATTCAGTGCCTTCGGCGGTAGGTGAGGACGCTGCGCGAAGCTTCCTCAACGGCTTCGTCTTGACTTGCCCCGATTTTTCTCTCGTCTGTGATCTCGGAGTCTAAATCTCGGAGTTTTGTGGGGCTGCGGAGGTGGTAAAGGCCGGAATTTTCGAGCTTTTTGGTGGCTTGTTGGTAGAAACACTGCTAGGAATAGGAAAAAGTTGGCGTTTTTGGTTTTTTTTTTCCTGATGAAAAAGTAGGGTTTTAGAGGTGAAGTTGAGATTGATATGGTGCTAGAGAAGAGATTTATGAATCTTGGGCTAGAAATGTGTTCGAGACGAATGTTTTCAGTGGTTTTGGCTCTCTGGTTAGCGATTTCCGCCGCGGGCGTCGGCGCTGGCAGCCTGGCGGAGGACGAGAAGGCGTTGCTCGACTTCTTGAACGCCGCATCCCACTCCCGCCGCCTTAATTGGAGCCCTGCCACGGGGGTGTGCGATCAGTGGATCGGCGTCAACTGCAGTGCTGACGGTTCCCGAGTCGTCTCCCTCCACCTCCCTGGGTTTGGATTCAGCGGCCCGATCCCGCCTAACACCCTCAGCCACCTCTCCGCCCTCCAGATCCTGAGCCTCCGGTCAAATGGCTTTTCCGGCTCGTTCCCGCCGGACTTCGCGAACCTTACCGCTCTCACTGGGCTCCATCTCCAGTTCAACCGCTTCTCTGGGCCTCTACCCTTCGATTTCTCGCCTTGGAAGAACCTCAACGTGCTCAATCTCTCCTTCAATCATTTCAACGGGAGTATCCCCTCTTCCATCTCCAATTTAACTCTGCTCGCCACTCTAAACCTCTCCAACAACTCCTTGTCAGGCCAAATTCCGGATCTTGACCTCCCCAGCTTACAGTTCATTAACTTATCCAATAACCACCTTAATGGCACAATTCCTAAATTCCTCCAAAGTTATCCAAATTTATCATACTCTGGGAATGATTTCGCACCAACAGTTCCTCTCACTCCATCTCCAGAACCACTTCCGCTTGCTCCTTCGCCGTCCCCAGGCCAAGTAAGCAAGAAGAAATTGAGTGAATCTGCAATTCTTGGCATTATAGTAGGTGGATGTGCTTCACTCTTCGCAGTGCTTGCATTGTTTCTCTATCTTTGCTGCTCAAGGGGCGATGCAGAGTATAATGTCTCAGGAAAAGGGTCAAAGGGGGGCCATTCACCCGAAAAGGCTGTCACTCGAAAAGAAGATGAGAACAACCGACTGGTGTTCTTTGAAGGTTGTACCTTTGCTTTTGATCTAGAGGATCTGTTGAGGGCTTCTGCTGAGGTTTTAGGTAAGGGGACATTTGGAACTGCCTATAAAGCTGTGCTTGAGGATGCAACGACGGTGGTCGTGAAGCGGTTGAAGGATGTTAGTGCCGGCAAGAGAGATTTTGAACAGCTGATGGAGGTAGTGGGGAGGATAAAACATGAGAATGTGGTGGAGCTGAAAGGATACTACTATTCCAAAGATGAGAAGCTCATGGTGTATGACTACTATAGCCAGGGGAGTGTCTCTTCGTTGTTACATGGTATATTTTCTGTCATTTTTTTGCAACGCTAGCTGCCAATGTTCTTACTTCATTAGTTTTTTTCTCATGCTACATATATTGTTATGTATAACTCGGTATCTGCTGAATCTTTGAAGACTACAATGTTGCAATTCTGAATCATTAGGTTTCAGTTTTGACTACTGTGAAACTAGATATTTAGTTGTGTTCCCAAATTAAGTTTCATGTGTTATTTTTGGCTCGAATGGTCGCTCGTCTTGTTTGTTTAGATAGCTAGTACTCAAATTAACTTCCTAGCTACCTCTTCTCAAATTGGTTCTAGGTGATTTTGGGGGCACATTAGAAACCTAGTTTGTTAACCCATACTTCAAACATCGACTTTTACTATGCTACCTCTTCAATACCTAACCTCAACTTGGAGTGTAGAAAATATCTGTCATTGGTGCGCGGTTGATGCTGATGAACAAATTTTACCTGTCCAAACATTTTTGAAAGATTTGTGGCTGAACAATAGGAATATTTTACCTAGCCGACGAAATATGTAGTGTATTTAATCCATGCAGAAGAGTCTTTATGAAGCAAGTTTTTTACAGTGATACATTTCCGGTGCAGGGAATAGAGGACCGGACAGAATACCCCTCGACTGGGAAACCAGGCTTAGAATAGCGCTTGGCGCTGCGAGAGGAATAGCATGCATTCATAACGAAAACAACGGCAAGCTTGTCCACGGAAACATAAAGACTTCTAATGTTTTCCTCAACAACCAGCAATATGGTTGTGTCTCTGACATGGGGTTGCCATCCATCAGCAATCCAATGGCTCCGCCTGTCTCTCGCACTGCAGGTTACCGTGCACCCGAGGTGGTCGATACTAGGAAAGCATCACAGGCATCTGATGTCTATAGCTATGGTGTCCTACTGCTAGAGCTGCTCACAGGCAAATCTCCCATTCAAATAGTAGGAGGCACTGATGAGGTCGTCCACCTAGTTCGTTGGGTTCAATCTGTTGTCCGGGAAGAATGGACCGCAGAAGTTTTCGACGTGGAGCTGATGAGGTATCCGAACATTGAAGAAGAGATGGTGGAGACGCTTCAAATTGCAATGAGCTGCGTAGCAAGAACACCCGAGAGGAGGCCCAAAATGCTAGAAGTGGTGCCAATGATCGAAGGACTGAGAAGGTTCGACAGCGGCAAGCAGACTTTGACAGAAGCCTCGACACCGACACCGGCACATGATACACAAGCCGCATCAACCTCACAGTGAGATTCAGTTACTTCATGCTCGGTTTACTATATCATATCTAGTGTTCTCTGTTCTTCAATTTAGTGTGTTTAAATTCTTGTACCATCAACCTGTCCAAGATTCTTTTGGCTTTGTCCATGATATTCCAACTCTTTTAGGTTAAAAATAGTCCAGGAGATGTTTTCTTAGGTTTTCCGAGGTGTCTATATGGTTATCTGAGTATAGCCATTGCAATTGTTACTGCTATGAACATTTTGAATTGTTTCATAATCTTCAGTTATGAAATATAACTATCCAAATGTCTTAACTGGATCCTTGTTTCCTTTGGAACTCTTGCACCTAAAAGAATTGTAGGTGTTAACACACTTATTGTTTTGTTGATCTCGCGACAACATTGATGTAGGCCGCGATAACTGCCTTCATCGTCTCGTGTACTAGATTTATGTTTGTGTAGCATTCCGTTGTCATCGAAACTTTTACTAAAAGACTTATTTACCAATACTTGTCTTTACAAGTTCGAGAGTGACTTGGGCAATGCAAAGTTCATTTTGCCTTGGGAGTTAAGGTCGATGCTTTCACTTTCGTTGATACATATATGATGGGGTTAATAGTTCGGGGCGGACACGCGGGGTGAAAAAGTTACGTGGCACGATAGGACTGGTTGGAGCGGTCATTCTTCCAGAGCTCCAAGACCCTCCGGGATAAATGTGTCCGAGATTAACAAAACTCCTGGGATCGCCTTGGGAAGTCGGCACTCGGGATCATCCCGAGGCTCCTCCCCCGGGTCAGGAGTCCCCGAGATTATCTCGGGGGAGCGAAGCCCAAGTCACCTTCGACCGCAACTAACGAACCCCCTATTTGCGAATATCGGGGTAATGGTCATCAGTATTTACGGAAGGATTAGAGCTCGCAATCCTCGGTCATTATCACCCTCATCTTTACTACGAGCTAGATTCAACGAGTGCGAGAACCGTTATAAGATAACCGAAGATAGGGAGAACGTGGCGAGAAGCACGGAAACACGTACTATTGTCTCCACCGTCATCAGTATAAAAGGTAGTCTAACCCCTCCGGTAAAGGGATTACGCTCTCTCAACTTTATACATATTTTTCCTTTCCTGCTGCCTTTACCCTTCAGCAATACACTGACTTGAGCGTCGGAGTGGACTCCGCCGGACCCCTTCTGGCGTGCCCCTTAACGCTCGTGTTGATCTCGCAGGGCACGGTGTTTCTCCCCGCCGCAGCGACCTTCACATGGGCAAAATCTCGATGATTGACTATCGTCGTCGACTCTTTTCGAAATAATATACTAAGAGATTAACTCTTGTATCATATTCCGTTGCCAAGTTTCTCTTCTCTTTAGACATTGGAGTTGCCCTTTTCACTAATATATCTCGTCTTTTTCTTTTTATTCTCATTATCTCGTCTTTTTCTCCTCTACAAACTCTTCGATAAAATATTCATTAGAAATACGACAATTTATCAAAGGGCGTACGTAACAATACGAAATTACCAAAGGGCGTCCCATGGTTTCTATTTTACCAAAGGGCGCAGCCCTTTAAGTGAACTTCCTATTATACCCTTGGCGCCACAAACGACCTTTTCCATTCCCATTTTTGAGACATCCGAACCACTTTTGCAGTAAAATAAGAATATGTGGTTCGGATGGCAAGGTAGTGGAAATATTCTCAGCCTATATATATAATACTACCTTGCAAAAGTCGAATCATCACGAGGGTATGTATATATTTCGAGCTTGCACAACTCAATTGATCAAGGCAGCTGAGGAAGATAGGTGTTGAAGGAGAAAAAGCAAACAAGAGATTGGTAACAAATACAAATAGTAATGTACGTATGATTGTCATCTTTGATATTGTATCAGACCTGGTTTTATACTTATCAACTCTTGCTACAATTTGTATGTTTAATAAGGCTCTCTGAAATGTGTAAGGGTGATATGATTACATAATAAGGCTCTCTGAAATGTGTTAAAATGAAGATAAAAAAATTCTTGAATTCGACCTAGGGATAATATATTACCATATCAGGCCCTAGAAGGGCCAGAAATTAAAGGAGTTAAATCCCTAGGAGTGCATGATATCATTAGATTTCAGGCCCTAGGAGTGAATGAAATATGTTGTTTTGAGGCATTGGCAGGGGCTGAAAAAAAATGAATTCAGGTCCACCTAGGGCCTGAAAAAAAAGGATTCAGGTCCACCCAGGGCCTGAAATGAAAAGATTTCAGGTCCTTACAGGTGTTGAAATCATTGGATTTGAGGGTCTGGGAGGGCCTGAATCAATATAATTCAGGCCCTGTGATTTCAGGCCCTAGGAGGCACAAGGGGGTGGGCCTGAATAAAATGATTTCAGGCCCACATTGGGCCTGAAATAAAAACATTTCAGGCCCAATGGAGGGCTTGAAATAAAAACTAGGCAGGGCCAGGGTGGGCCTGAAATCATTTCAATCCAGGCCCAGTTTGGGCCTGAATACCTCCATTTCAGGCCGAGGGTGGGCCTCAAGTGGGAAAATTTCAGGGTTTTTCAGCAAGGTTAGAGGTTTGGGCCTTCCTAGGTCCTTGATTATGTTTTTCAAAGTTTGCTAAATGTAATTGTAATTTATTTTTCAGGGATGATAATGATGTTGACGAAATTATCTCCGAAATATGGAATACTCTTGATGATAACGCTGTCACGGGGAATGGATCAGAAATTACAAGGAATTTGACAATTGATCTAAATGAAGAAGCAACTAATATAGAAGGTGAGGGTTTGAATTCTTCTTCTAGAGTTGTTGAATTCTTTGAGGCAACTTGGAGTGGGGAGGAAGGAATTGAAATCCGGAATGCAAATGAATTAGAACCCATTACAAGTGTACTAGAATTCCAAGCCGATGATATGCAGATTGAGGAATATGATTTCCCCCCAGATGAGTACAGTGACTTAGAGGAGGAGTTTCCATTAGCTGAAGATCCTTATATTTTAAATTCTCGATTGCTTGCTGGGCCAATTGGAGAGTTAGAGGCAAGAGATGGGCATGAATTTTTTGTGGGGCAGATATTCCCATCTAGAGAAGAATTCAAGAATGCACTTGTCAAACATGCCATGATTAAGCATATGAGATATAACCCAGTTGACACCCGAAAAAATAGAGTTAAAGCAGTGTGCTTCAACCAACCATGTACATGGAGAGTAGTAGCAAGGGGGGAAGTAGAGTTCACTGTTACAAAATATATAAAGGAACACCAATGCAGAACTATTAGGGAAAGTGCTAATCATCATGCATGCTCTTCATCATTTGTTGCTTCTTTTGATGAAGAGTAATTTCTTCATAATGAACAATACAAACCAAGTATGATTATATCAGATATTAAAGCTAGATTTGGAGTGACCATATCATACAGAAAAGCATACATAGTTAGGGAGAAAGCATTGAAAAAGGTTGTTGGAGATTATGATGAGGCTTACAGAGATCTTCCACAATATCTGCGTGAGTTAAGAGCTAGAGATCCTGAAACGTATGTGACACTATGCAGAAATGGTGACAATCAGTTCCAGCGGTGTTTTTGGGATTTTGGTGCTTGCCGAAGGGTTTTCAGGTCTTATTTGCGTAGACTTATCGGGATTGATGCCACACACCTAAGAGGAAAGTTTCCGGGAGTAATGTTGATTGCAACGACGATTGATGGTAATGACAATGTTCTTCCAGTTGCCTTCGCAATAGCTGAAGTTGAATGTGGGTCTGCATGGGAGTGGTTTTTGGAGCATACAAAGAGGTTCTTTGCTGTCGATGACCACTCAATCACCATAGTATCAGATAGACATCGGGGCATTATATCAGCAGTTAGAAAAGTCTACACAAACGCGCATCATGCCTTTTGTTGCTACCACATGTGTTGTAATATGGTAACTGATACTGGAAGTAGAGCTGCTGTAGGTTTGTTTTGGGCAGCAGCACGAGCGAACACAACACTCCAATATGATATAATAATGCAGACAATGCTTGAAAAACATCCAGTTGCCCATAAGTGGCTTCACAACATTAACCCTAAAAGGTGAGCAAATGCTGTCACGCCCCGAGACCCAGGAGCCGCTATTCCAATATAAAATCGACTAGCACCTCCCCTGTCCGGCGGACAATTTACACAAACACACAGATATATACAATATATATAACACACCCACGCAGTTTAAAGGGCCTCAGGCCTCCAATATCAAACAACATTATATGATTATAACTATCGAAAACCAAATGCGAACTCACCTGAGCTGCCAGGGGGCAGGAACAAAACCAAAACAAACAAGTCCAACATAGGACTCAAAAGTACAATACTATCGAATAAACATGCATACATGTTAAAACATCGCAACGGAAGCATAGGAAATACTAAGGGTCCATAACAAAACAACGAAAAACCAAAAAGAGCTCCTCTGGAGCTGGGGACTGGCGGCTCGGGATCTCCTCACAGACATCAACCTAAATAAACATATATGGCAACGGGGTGAGTCCATAGCTCAGCGAATACCCAACAGATATGCATAGAAGGTTATACCAACACTAAGAGTCAGCTAAATACAGTCTCATATCAACAGTAGGGAAAACTAGTACTGAACATACTGAGGTAGATACATACCTGAATCCATTAACCTGGAAAGAGGGTAATAAATACCAAAGGAAACCAATAGGCATATAAACACAGATAACAAGTCTCCAGTATATGCGATGTCAAACAAGTGCAGAAATCAAGTGCAGCAAACAATGCACGATGCAAAATATGCACATGGTGCAATGACATGTGTCACCCCCTAGTCCCAGTCAGGATATCGTCCACGACGTCCGCGTGGGTAGAGCTGTGACAACCTGTACCCAGTCAGGACATGGTCCACAACGTCCGCGTGGGTCGGCATGCAATAATGCAAGGATGGTGCATGCCCCAAACATATAAAGCACCCTGATGCAATGAATGTGTCACCCCCTAGTCCCAGTCAGGATCGTCCACAACGTCCGCGTGGGTAGAGCTGTGACAACCTGTACCCAGTCAGGACATCGTCCACAACGTCCGCGTGGGTCAGCATGCAATAATGCAGAGATGGTGTATGCTAGATACACATACCTCCCTCCCAAGTCCCCAGTATACTAAGTCTCAGTCTGAAATCCTATAACAGGAAATACAGGTAACCTACAAGGTATACTGACTGGAACACTACCAATCCCTCAAGATCAAATGCAGGAGACAATACCACGATCTCTAGCATACAAATGGATATGACAATACCTGAGACTGTATTGAACTAACAGCAGAATAACTCAGGGATGAACAACAAGTATCCAGAACTGGCATAATAAACAGGGATAAACAACAATATCCAGAACAGACATAATAACCAAGGATATCGTAGAATCTTACTGCTATCTATAACATTCTATGCATAACAAAATGACAATATCAAGATAGATAAGTCAAAGGGTACCCGCCTCCAAAAGAGAAGAATCCAAATGCGAAGAGTACCACCCGTCAATACCAGCAATAAAAATCCAAATCAAGTCCCTGTATCAAGGAAGATTTTTAGCTATTACAAAAATAGTAACTAGCTAATTAATCCCTAATCCGTTCTAGGGTTAACCTAATCCGTCCCTTTCCATTTAATTAATCATATAAAATGGTTAGGCCTTGATTATCCCTAATTATTCATATTAGATGCCAAATAGGTTTGGAATCCGAATTTACCGAGTTAACTCATTAGGTTTAGATTCCAAATAAAACCAAACCCGTAGGTTAATCGATTCTCTTCTAAAAGCTCACGGCAAGCACACTCAAGTTGCTGCCAAACCCAATTTCCACGCCAATCAACCCATTCTTTTTAATAAAAATATAAACTATCCCTACACATCAGATTGGGGTTAATACATATGATCAGTGTTTGAAACTAACACTTAATCCAAATTAAAGGATCCCAAAATCAACAAGTTAAACTAAACATTAACAACCCATATTGCCAAAGATGGCACATGATCAATTCGGTTCCTGAATCACAACTTCATTAAGAAGTTTAAGTCCTTGATGGAACCCTAGCTCCACCACAAAACCTACATCAGAATTCTAGTTCGAATCATCCCAAGAATTTCCAGCAGAGGAAATCAACTCCAAATCAATTGAAGTTTCAGATCTAGCACATTCCAAAACCTAGCCTGGGAAGTTTCACATCACAGCTTTAATCCCAATCCAAATTAGAACAGAATCCAATTCTATGGTATCCACAGATCAATCACAACACAAATCTAATGCATCCTTACCTGCGCCTGGCACAGCTCTCCTCGGCAGCCAATTCTAATCGGCACAGTGAGGTGAAACTGAGAGGAAGAAATGGAATCCCGAATTCATCTTTGAGTTAGCCCTCTGCCATCATTGATGAGTACCAACTCTAAGCCACCCATTGGATACGCTGTCAGCCCAAATCTCTGGATCGCCCTCAAGCTAAGAAACGGAGCTCGGGTCAGGGAGGAAAACAAACCCAACTACCTCGGCTTGAAAGATCCAAACGGAAGGAACCCTAGCTCACCTCCAGTAGGGCTCCTGCAGCGCGAAGACGTTGTCGACTTGTTGATAGATAGCAGCGGCCCCCAATTCGCCTGTAGCGAAATCCTTAGCCCGCTGCTCACGAGATGGTTTGGGGATTGGGAAATCGAAGAAATCGGTACCCAGTTGCTCGCCCGACCCCAAGTGCGTGATTCGCCAATCGCCGGAGTGGTGGACCAGGCAGGTCGTGGCGGCGGCTTCGATCGGCAGAGGAGCGTGTGCGAGCGAAGGAGAAGAGAAGAGAAAGTGAGCCGATCGGGTTGAATGGAATGCGGCGGCCACACCTAGCCCTAACCTTTTAAGTGGCCTTTTGCATTTTGGTCCAACCATTTTCAGCCTATTCGCAAGAACACCCCTAGGGCTTTAATTCCTTATCCATTACACCCTTAAAATTAGTCCCAGAGCCCGGAAAAATTCTAGGAACTTTCCGAAAAAAATTTCCGGAGTAGAACAAACGTGTCGGATTTAATATCCTCCCCCACTAATAAAAATTTGGTCCCCAAATTTCGTTTATCACCCACAACAGGTACTAACAACATTTAGCTAGTAATATGCTGAACGAAATCTAACCATACATACTAACCCCTATATCGTATAACTGCTATACGAAAACTAACTATAAGTTTCCGAGTAGGGTAACGTCCTACTTAAACCAGTGGTCTCCCCTGACCATTGATTATTAACCAACATCTCTCCAAACCGTAGGGCCACCCTAGATCCCCTCTATAAGTATCTGTACTAAGCATAAAAAAGTACTGATTCCAATTATCTCTATTTTAATTGACAAGTAAATAAACGAACATCATACCGCGAAAAGTCGCTCCTTGGGTCTGCGGTGCCTCCTCTCTGGTGGTCGCATACGCTCGTCCCGTCTCTGACGGTGGGGGTGGTACTGCTGGGTACTGCTGTGGCTGTGGCACCGCCAGGTACTGCTGCGGCTGTGGCGGTGGCTGATACTGTGGCTGTGGCACCGCCAGGTACTGCTGCGGCAGTGGCTGATAGTGTGGCTGAGACTGCGGCTGATACGGTGGATAATCCTGATGCGGAGGAATACACTGCTGCTGAGATCCTAATGCTGAACTCGGCGATACAGCTGAGGTGTAGCAAGCCTCGTATCCTGGCATACAATAGGCAAGTGCTGGAGGGGCGGACTGCGGCTGACGGAAAGAGGACTGTGTCCTATACCCTCCCCTATGAGATCCTGACTGACTCATATGTCCGCTCTGTCCAGTAGCTCTCGTATCCTCATGCTGTGCTTTCATCGCACAATCACGCTTAATATGCCCTGGTAGCTTACAATAGTAGCAAACAGAATGCTCAAGTGGGCAATCCGCCCTAATATGCTCCCGAGAACCACACTGTACACAGTATGATCCATCATTAGATCTCTCCTGATTCTGCTGAGGAGATCGAAAGGATCCCGCCGAAGAACGACCTGACTTCTGGGGCCTGGACGATGCCTCAGAAGTGCCCTGAGCGAACTGACCCTGGTTGCCGCGCTTCTGCCCAGTAGTCTGCGGTTGCTGCGTCTGAGCTGAGTCTGTCGCAGTCTGCTTCCCCTTCTTCTTACCCCCAAATAATCTGTGCTGAGTCATCTCAATAACGAGCGCACGCTCTAATGCCTCTCGATAAGAAGTCGGGATAAATCCTGACATACGGGTCTGAATATATGCCGCTAGACCCTGGTGGAACTGAGTCATCCTCTCCATGTCGTTTGCCACTAGGTGAGGGCAATACTCTGATAGGCGGGTAAACTCCGCCTCATACTCCAGTACTGATCGGTCTCCCTGCTGGAGAAATATGAAATCCTGTCGTCTAGCCATGCGGAACGATACTGGAAGGTATCTCGCCTCAAATGCCTCCCGGAATGTGTCCCAGGTGACGCACTCCTCGCCAATGACGGTCTGCTGTGAATTCCACCAAGCATATGCCTGATCTCGCAGGTGATAAATAGCCAACTCAGCCTTCTCCCATTCCGAACACCTCAGATAACGAAATGTACTCTCAAGTGTCCTGATCCACTCTCGGGCTGCAGCTGGATCTGGTCCTCCCTGGAATAAAGTGAATCGGCCCTTTACGGACGCCGCCAATATCGGAATCCGAGCACGATCTCTAACGCCATCAGTAAGAGCAGATGCCGCAGGGGGCACGGTGGAACATCCCGGTGCAGGAACCATAGAAGGAGCCATAGGCCTGACCGGGGTGGGCATCACAGGTGGTGCCATAGGTATAGTAGCAAATCCTGGGGCAACAAATGCCGGTGGAACTAAAGGGAGCACCGGGGCCTGCATCGTAGTCGGAATAGTGGGATACGCTGCAGTAGTCATAGCCGGGGGTGCAGTAGCATATGACGGTGTCGGTACTGCTGATGGCATAGTCTGATAGTATAGACCCGGTACTGCTGGGGGAACTGTAGAGTACATCGGAGCAAGTATAGGCGTCTCCGATGGTGTAGGGGGAATAACTGGGGCAGGTACCACCGAGGTAACTGCGGGATGCGTCGGAATAGATGCCTCTGATGGAACTGCTGGGAACATCGGTGCAGATCCTACAGGTATTGAAGGTGTCAGCAGTGGTACGGCTGCTGACACGGTAAATACTACCGGAGTAGACACTGCAGGAGGGGCAATAGGAACTGCTGATGGAAAAGGAGTAGGGACCCTCTGAGTCGGGGAACCCTGACCTCTCTGTATGTCCTGCGAAGTCTGACCTCGGCTATCAGACTCTCTCTCTGCTGGCTCTACAGCCGAAGGCTCTAAAGTCTCCTTACGTGGCCGTCCCCGACCACGTCTCAGTACAGGAATAGGTACATCTCGCGTCATACCTGTTAAATTATTAACGAGTATTAAAACCCAAAACCAAGAGGCTAACCTTAATTTACCTAGTTGCTGCCTGGAGATGTCCCGTCGCTACCAAGTCCCAAATGGCCGTCGCATCGCAACCACGGCTTTAAAAATCCGTAATGTACTCGGATGAATAACATCAAACCCGAGCTCCGACACCTACCAGTACAGTGTCAGATTTAAATTCCGAGAAATCCACGAATCGATGGTATCCAGCATCCTGGGCTTGATACCAAAAATACCAAAAATAAATTGGTACCAGATAAACACCGTAAATCCAAAAGCACTCAAGGTATCCGACAAAACCTCGCTCTGATACCAAAAATAAAATTGTCACGCCCCGAGACCCAGGAGCCGCTGATCCAATAGAAAATCGGGCAGCACCTCCCCTGTCCGGCGGACAATTTACACATACACACAGATAATATAACACAACCACGCAGTTTAAAGGGCCTCAGGCCTCAGATATATGCAGAACAACAGTTATATGATTTTAACTATCGAAAGACCAAATCCGAACTCACCTGAACTGCCAGGGGGCAGGAACAAAACCGAAATCAAACGAAGTCCAACATAGGACTCAAAAGTACAATGCCCTCAAATAAAACGTGCATACATGTTTAAAAACATAATAGCGGAAGCATAGTAAATACTACAGGGTCCATAAATGAAACAACGAAAAGCCAAAATCAAAAAAAGCTCCTCTGGAGCTGGGGACTGGCGGCTCGGGATCTCCTCGCAGACATCAACCTGAAATAAACATATATGGCAACGGGGTGAGTCCATAGCTCAGCGAATACCCAACAGATATGCATAGAAGGTTATACTAACAATAAAAGTTCAGCTACTACAGTCTCATAGCAACAGTAGGGAAAGAGTAGTACTGAACATACCGAAGTAGATACATACTTGAATCCATCTAACCTGGAAAGAGGGTAATAAATACCAAATTGAACAACAATAGAATATAAGCAGGATAACAAGTCTCCAGTATATGCAATGTCAAACAAGTGCAAGAATCAAGTGCAGCAAACAATGCACGATGCAAAGTATGCACATGGTGCAATGACATGTGTCACCCCCTAGTCCCAGTCAGGATATCGTCCACGACGTCCGCGTGGGTAGAGCTGTGACAACCTGTACCCAGTCAGGACATGGTCCACAACGTCCGCGTGGGTCGGCATGCAATAATGCAGAGATGGTGCATGCCCCAAACATATAAAGCACCCTGATGCAATGACATGTGTCACCCCCTAGTCCCAGTCAGGATCGTCCACAACGTCCGCGTGGGTAGAGCTGTGACAACCTGTACCCAGTCAGGACATCGTCCACAACGTCCGCGTGGGTCAGCATGCAATAATGCAGAGATGGTGTATGCTAGATACACATACCTCCCTCCCAAGTCCCCAGTATACTAAGTCTCAGTCTAAAATCCTATAACAGAAAATACAGGTAACCTACAAGGTTTACTGACTGGAACACTACCAATCCCTCAAGATCAAATGCAGGAGACAATACCACGATCTCTAGCATACAAATGGATATGACAATACCTGAGACTGTATTGAACTAACAGCAGAATAACTCAGGGATGAACAACAAGTATCCAGAACTGGCATAATAAATAGGGATAAACAACAATATCCAGAACAGACATAATAACCAAGGATATCGTAGAATCTTACTGCTATCTATAACATTCTATGCATAACAAAATGACAATATCAAGATAGATAAGTCAAAGGGTACCCGCCTCCAAAAGAGAAGAATCCAAATGCGAAGAGAACCACCCGCCAATACCAGCAATAAAAATCCAAATCAAGTCCCTGTATCAAGGACAGATTTAATTAGCTATTACAAAAATAGTAACTAGCTAATTAATCCCTAATCCGTTCTAGGGTTAACCTAATCCGTCCCTTTCCATTTAATTAATCATAATAAAATGGTTAGGCCTTGATTATCCCTAATTATTCATATTAGATGCCAAATAGGTTTTGGAATCCGAATTTACCGAGTTAACTCATTAGGTTTAGATTCCAAATAAAACCAAACCCGTAGGTTAATCGATTGCTCTTCTAAAAGCTCACGGCAAGCACACTCAAGTTGCTGCCAAACCCAATTTCCACGCCAATCAACCCATTCTTTTTAATAAAAATATAAACTATCCCTACACATCAGATTGGGGTTAATACATATGATCAGTGTTTGAAACTAACACTTAATCCAAATTAAAGGATCCCAAAATCAACAAGTTAAACTAAACATTAACAACCCATATTGCCAAAGATGGCACATGATCAATTCGGTTCCTGAATCACAACTTCATTAAGAAGTTTAAGTCCTTGATGGAACCCTAGCTCCACCACAAAACCTACATCAGAATTCTAGTTCGAATCATCCCAAGAATTTCCAGCAGAGGAAATCAACTCCAAATCAATTGAAGTTTCAGATCTAGCACATTCCAAAACCTAGCCTGGGAAGTTTCACATCACAGCTTTAATCCCAATCCAAATTAGAACAGAATCCAATTCTATGGTATCCACAGATCAATCACAACACAAATCTAATGCATCCTTACCTGCGCCTGGCACAGCTCTCCTCGGCAGCCAATTCTAATCGGCACAGTGAGGTGAAACTGAGAGGAAGAAATGGAATCCCGAATTCATCTTTGAGTTAGCCCTCTACCATCATTGATGAGTACCAACTCTAAGCCACCCATTGGATACGCTGTCAGCCCAAATCTCTGGATCGCCCTCAAGCTAAGAAACGGAGCTCGGGTCAGGGAGGAAAACAAGCCCAACTACCTCGGCTTGAAAGATCCAAACGGAAGGAACCCTAGCTCACCTCCAGTAGGGCTCCTGCAGCGCGAAGACGTTGTCGACTTGTTGATAGGTAGCAGCGGCCCCCAATTCGCCTGTAGCGAAATCCTTAGCCCGCTGCTCACGAGATGGTTTGGGGATTGGGAAATCGAAGAAATCGGTACCCAGTTGCTCGCCCGACCCCAAGTGCGTGATTCGCCAATCGCCGGAGTGGTGGACCAGGCAGGTCGTGGCGGCGGCTTCGATCGGCAGAGGAGCGTGTGCGAGCGAAGGAGAAGAGAAGAGAAAGTGAGCCGATCGGGTTGAATGGAATGCGGCGGCCACACCTAGCCCTAACCTTTTAAGTGGCCTTTTGCATTTTGGTCCAACCATTTTCAGCCTATTCGCAAGAACACCCCTAGGGCTTTAATTCCTTATCCATTACACCCTTAAAATTAGTCCCAGAGCCCGGAAAAATTCTAGGAACTTTCCGAAAAAAATTTCCGGAGTAGAACAAACGTGTCGGATTTAACATATTTTGTATCTAGAGAGGATATTATACACTTTTACAGATTGAGAGAGAGCATAATAAACACTCCACCAATGGTCCTAAAGTTGCTCTTCAACTAAAATGGAATTCAAATGTAGTTAGGGACTTGAACATTGAATATTAGCATAATATTAAATCTAGTGTTGTTGAATAATTTATACTAATTTAGTGTGTCAAACTCTCAATGTGAGATTGTTAAATCTTCATTGAACACCTGCAAACTACAACCATGCCAAAGGAATAGATCGAGTAATTGTGGTGCATCGGCCACTAGTCTAATGCCGACTCTAACATAGGTACTAAAACTAAACAACTAAATAATTTAAACATCACATCCAACAGCCACACCCAACAACTTGGGTTCTCATCAAATAATATGGCTAGAAAGCTAATACATTGAGTGTGAAATATGTTTTCTCATATTTATTATATGCCATATATTTTTAATATTCCCAAAATGAATATGTGCCACTTGATTTGCTAGTCCAATCAATGAACAATGGTTTCTTCTATTTCTGAAAGAAAAAAAACTACATGGGCTATCTAATGACCTGTGGGATATGCTAATTGCTTTATCAAGCGGATTAATAGGTGTGTTATTAAACTTTATTTCCTTTTATACAAAGTTTACAGGGAAATGATCAAGAATCATTCTTAACTGAAGAAACAACTCTACAAATTACTACAAATTTGCGACATAAGATTTGTAATTGTTTAACAGCTTCACTTTTTTTTTTAAAAAAACAGATTAACATTTTGTAAACGTATTCAGTTTTCTCGTCTTACTCAAGTTGTAGCATTGCCACAAACTGCACTGCTATACCAGTTTCTGTTCTATTATTTCTGTTTCTTCACTCTGGAGCTACCTTTCAACATTTCCAGTTTATTAGTAGACCTCAGAATTAAGACGACTATTCTTGGATTAAGTGTCATATTCTATTTTCATTATAGCTTCCTACTCAGCAGAAGATATTCTTCACTGAAAATTGCAACACATTTTTTCCAGGCCATAAGTATATTCAACGAAGGCAGAATTTCCTTGAAGGAATTTGTCTGCACTTTGAAGACAATAGTTGGTATGCAAGTATTGGTTGAAACCATCGGAATTGGTACTGGAAAGCACGATCTCACTGGCATCATTTTGGATCCAGTTAGATCAAATCAGACATTATCTGTTCGCCCTGAGATACCTGTTGGCAAAGCATGTTCTTCTCTTTCTTCTGGAGACATCATCAAGTTTCTGACAGGTGATTTCAGGTTAAGCAAGGCAAAGTCAAATGATATTTTCTGGGAAGCAGTTTGGCCTCGTCTGCTAGCCAGGGGTTGGCACTCAGAGCAGCCCAAAGATATTCTTACAGAAAAGCATTCCTTGGTGTTTCTTATCCCTGGCATCAAGAAATTCTCAAGAAAGAGGCTTGTGAAAGGAAATCACTACTTTGATTCTGTTGCTGATGTCCTAAACAAGGTGGCTTCAGACCCCAGACTACTTGAATTGGAGACTGAAGGAGGCACAGGTAGCAGCACGACACAGGATGAAATTGACTGTTCCATTAATACCAAATCCGACTGTAATGGCCATCTTGATCACAGAAACCATTCCTATCTCTGTCCTAAGGTACCAACATCTAATTCTGAATATATGAAGTTCACTATTGTGGACACAAGTTTGACCCTGGGTGAAGAACCATTCAAGATGAGGGAACTGAGGACTCTGCCTGTTGATGCTGTCAATAACTATGACCCTTTAGCCAATATAGCAGAAATAGCAAGTGATAGTTCGGAAGATTCAGATGATAGCTCATCGGATGGTCATGGAGATTCTAATCCAAACTCATCTGACGACAAGATGCCTAAGCTAAAGAGCAAGGGAATCGGCAGACAGGCTCTTCACTCTGCTCCTTCTGAGAGTGGGGTTACCTTTTCGAGCACAACAGTGCCACATAATGAACATGTCTCAAGTGATAAATGTGTCGAACAATTTAATGAAAAGCTGCCAGTAAACATTTCAAAAAGTGAATCCAGCCGCAGGGCTAAGTCTGATCAACATTCTTATTTAGCACCTATGGCAAAACGCAGGAGGTTAACTGCCTGCAAGTATGAAAGATCTGGTCGCCGATCGTACTCTATTTCAAAAAACCATGCCATAGAGGAAGGAGTTCAGCCAAAGATGAGTTCACAACGTCTAGATGATGATATGGTGGCAATGCCCAATTCTTGTTGCGGAGAGGTATATCCCAACTTTTCAACTAACATCAGTCCAGATGAGATGGACAATTGCTCTTCTAGGGAAGAGTGCCGTGGTAGTGCTGCTTCATTTGATGGAATGCTACAGTCAAGAAGTTTGATCGATTTAAATGCACTACCAAATGTTTCACAAGAATACGAGACAGGTGCGCCTAGTAAGTCAGAACTAGGTGGCACTGAGCAGGAGTTAAATATGGAGGGAGCTAGAGAGTCATCAGAGACAAGACAGCAGCAGGATAGTTTTGGATCCATGGAAAACTTTGCTGGAGCTGCTGTTGATCAACAAATTTCCACTACTTCTCGAAGGCAAAGCACCAGGAGCCGACCTCCAACCACCAAGGCTTTAGAAGCTCTTGCATGTGGGTTTATTGGGACAAAGCCGAGAGGCAGGGATACAAGGACTCTAGTCTCTGGTAATTTGACAACCAGATCTCGTCATCTAAAGAGCGTTGAAATGACGATATCAGCACCGGCTAATTTTAACGCTGACAGTACAAGCACTTTAAGTGAGCCCTGTTCCCAGCCTGATGACATTGTAACTGAGGAGTTGTTTGGGGTTCCTTAGCTGAGTGTCTTCAGTCTCACCGAATTGGGCTTAGATTCAAAGACTTTAAAGGGCAATGAAGCAGCGTGATTCTTCACATGCTCCTGCAACAGGAGCATCCAATTTTGTAACGAACAGGTATTTGTCAAAAAGAGCCCTTTTGTACATGTACTTTTGAAACTTGTATTTGTAATGTCGCAGTGTCCAGATGTTGGTATTACACATGCGTCATGAGTTCTCTAAAACTCTGTCGACTTGCATTGTCCTTGTAGCAACTAGGAATATACAGTGGAGCAGCAGCATCCAAGACTGTAAAGTAACTTCAATAACTCCAAGTGTATGATTTAATTTCATGTTCTCTAGTGGAACTTCGGAACATTTTTGTGATTGGAAACATGCTTGTTAATTTGAGAGAAAAAAAAATTGCATTCTTGTTGGAGCATTTATAATTGTGGAGTAACTAGACACGACGTCAATTGTAGACGCTCATCAATTTGCACCAGGGATTCATCCGACGTTAGTTTTCTGATGAATGTTGCAGGATTTTTCTTGAAAAAACATTAAATTTTATTGAACAACTGCTGCCAATTATTGAATTTACCAATCTTCAAAATTACAATCTGAACCTAAAGAGGATCGAATGGCATTTACGTGAACCGGCAATCCTGTTTCAAAAGGTAAAACCAGTAAATTCGCACTTGATAATGGTACTCTGTAAATACTTAAGATCGCTCATGGCCTCCTCACAACACCAGGTTCGAGTACAATATGCTGCAAAGTGAAACACGTTTTAATCAGCACAAGCAATCAGGCGCAATTCAGAGAGCTAAATGGTACCTTAATCTGTGTCCTGTTGTAGGTGTATGTGACATGTACTAAGCCGTCCATTGCCTGTATGACTGCCGGATAGGAAAACTCCATGTCCAAATCTTCCTCCAGTGTCATAATCTCATCCCAGGAATCACCATCATCCACCGATGAGGCGACTTTGAGGACACCCCTTGATACAGTGTTGTATACTAGAACAAATCTTCCATCCCTAAGCTTCACTCCGTCAATGCCTATCAAGATCATTGGTCAGCCAAGGCATGACGATAGGTGATCGAGAGGCAAAGCAACATGCCTGAATTCGGATTAGGCAGCTCGGTTGGATAAGCGCGGCTCCAAGTTAGCCCTCCATCGACAGACTCCGACATGCAAACCATGTTAATACCCTCAAAGGATCTCAGCAGCAGTCGGAGGGTGCCTTTGGCAGTCTGGTAAGGCACTGGTTGAATCACACTGAGTGTTTCCCCTTCGATATAGATAGGCCCATACTTCTTCCATGATCTACCGGCATCATCTGTGACCTACATTGTAATACCATGATCTCATATCAGTTTTAAATCCTTTCTCGGATTGTTCAGGTCTAAATGGTTAGAATGCTAATGAAATATGGAATCGAGTAAATGGAAGTTGTTTCTAAGGTAAAACAGTAAAGCAAGAGTAAAGGCCACACTGTGAAAATAATGGTGCATCAGAATTACCTCCATCCATGCTCCCCAAGAATTCCAACTCTCCACGGATGATCCACAGAGAAGGCGACCATCTTCCAGCAAGATTGGCTGCATTGCGATTGCGGTTCTTTTGGTTATGCCATTAATTCCTCTCTGGATCATTATTACAAGTGGGCGATATGTGTTGGAATTCACCTTGTTCTTGGATGGGCCAAGAATCCCTGGTGGGAGTTGTTCTCGCTTCGACCAAGTTAGTCCGCCGTCGATTGATCTCTTCATGGAGCCGCTCCACCTGCGATCCGATGAATGAGCAGAAGAACTGAAGGAGCTCAGAAAGAGAAAGGCCTCACTTTTGGACTTCCTGCCCAATTTTGTAGAAGAGCAATAGTTCACGGGAGGGCAGCTGAAACAAGACAGGATTCCACATCGGCACTTGTGGTTGCTCGTCCGCTATCCATGGCGGCTCCCAGCAACCTTCCTGCGAACGAAATGGGGCCAAACGCAACGCTTAAATCGAAGCAGAGTTGAACAACCAGAAGGCGGAACACTACTGACACTGTATCTCTGCAGCCAGATCTTCACGTCGGGTGCGCCCTCGTAAGATCCACCAAAGTAGGCCACCAGGAAGCTGCCCTTGTCGACCTGTAGATCGAAGATTGAATTGAAACACAGAGAGAGAAGAGAAAGAGGATAGTCTCTCTCCACCTGTACGATAGTGGAAGCGTGGCAGCTGTTGAAAGGGGCGGCGCCCGCAGGGAAGGTGAACTCCTGCTTCAGGATCTTCCAATCGCCGCCGTCCATCGGTCGTTGTGTTGCGCCGAGCCTGCAGCAGCGGTGTCGGATACTCGGATTAGGGCGGTAGTTAAAGCCGCGGAGGTGAAGGAAAAGAACCGACTTATGAGACGGGAAAAAGAGAGCAGTGGGGGAGTTGAGTAACCGGCCGGAGGAGGCACAGAACACGAGGAGAAGGGAGAGGAATCCCATCGCCGCAAAAGCCGGCGGCGGAGGGGGCAGTTAGAACGTGTCGTTGTCTGGACTTTGTCGTTACGATTCAACTAGCCCTTGAACCGAATCTATCTGAACCGCACAGACGAAAACCAGCCCTCTGCGTAAAAAATAAATCAAAAAGGGATTTCCAAATTTTATAAATCATAAAAGACATTTTTTAAAAAAATAAAAATATAAAAATATAAAAATAAAAGGATGGCTGAGAAAATTGATGAGGCATTGCCAATATTGACCGAGTCTCAATTATCAAGAGGAGTGTGAACTTGTCAGAGAGATCGGGATGCTCGATTTTTTATTCCGACGTTTAAGTTAGTTTGAAAAAATATATAAAAAAAATAAACATTGCTAAGCCCATGAGATTTGGTGGAGATCAAACTATATCACACCGTACTACTTCACATGTCACACTATACTACTTCACGTATTACATTAATTCACGTGCTAAACTGTCTAGGTATTTGGGCTTGGGAGTAGGGCTGCAAACGAGTCGAGCCGAGCCGAGCCAAAGGTCGGCTCGAGCTCGAGCTCGAGAAAACCAAAGGAGCTCGGCTCGAGCTCGAGCTCGATCGAGCTAGTAAAATCGAGCTCGAGCTCGGCTCGAGTCGAGCTCGAGCTGAGCTCGAGCCAAATTCGAGCCGAAAAATCTAATAAAAATGGGGTAAGGTCATGATTCGAACTTGCAACCTCTGCTACATGAGAACCTCCACCGAAACCTTTTAACCACAAATACCTCATCAAGTTCTTATTTATTTATGGAAAATAATGTTATTTTAAATATCACACATTCACATTCATAGCTGTAAAAAAATATCACACATTCACATTCATAGATGTAAAAAAAATCACAGATTCATCAATGAAATATCACAAATTCACAGGCTTGTAGTGTTACCAAGCAGTTCTTTGTTACATGCATGAGGCAGTTTGTTGGCGATACCATCAACTGATCAACATGGCTTCCGATGAAAAGAAAAATATATGAACACTGGATATGCATTGTAGAGAATAAAGAACACAAATCTGGATTTTATACTTGCAAATTACAATAGCATTATCCCTCAAGAGGCTCTCCTCGTCCCTCTGTCAAAAAGTAAACTCTCTGTTTCAAAATTATTGTTTGCTCTTTTCAAGTCTTCATCAGTTCAAGAACTTCAATATAAGGGATAGGAGCATCAAGCATCACTTAAAAGAGCAGTTCATCTAAAAGGTATAAATGCCCAAAACAACAGATAATGTTGTCTCATCATTTAACTCAACTCTGCAACTAAACAATAGAATAGATCACATTTGGGAAGCTTAGAGATAGGAGCATCAAGCATCACTTCAAACTTCAAAGAGCAGTTCATGCAGAATTACAGATTAGAAGTTTAGAACAATGTCACATTGCCACTTAAAGTCTCAATCTTCTACAGGATATAAAATTACATAGAGACATTCATAATAAAACTCTCTAATCGTAGCTTTTCTACTAATCCTGTATCCATTCCCAATCAAGTGTTCTTCTCCAAAATGTCCTTGATTACATCGTCCATGTTGAGCTTCTTCATTAGTGTAAACTGTAAAGGGACGCCCCATATCCTACAAGGACAGCATGACACATTATTAGGATGAGAAATGCAAGTTTACTATGAAGTATGAACAAATCGATGACAATATGTGTATGACAATAGATGAATTGTACAATTAGATGGATGACAGTAAGCACAGTATGTGTCAAAATAATTCTACAAATTAGAAATCCATAAATTGTACAATTAGATGAATTGAATCAATATGAGATGGACTGATGGAGTGCAGTATGCTCCCATATCCTGCAATGGCAGTATGTGTATGACAGTATGCTTCCTTTCAATATAGAAGCATTTTAGAGTGCTGAATGGGATATATGTAGTAGTGATGTATAAGAATACCACTATACCAGTAAAGATACAGAAGTTTGACCGCCTTCCTCGCATATCTCAAAGCATCCTCGCCGCGGCTGTGAATATTGAATCAAGATGCCAATTAGTTAAAACTTAAAATATAACGATTTTTGCAAGATTTAGTGTTCTTAAGAATGAAAAGTTACAAAATAGATGAAGACTAAACATGATACTAAAATATGAACCATGAAGATTAGCAGCCCCTGTGCAAGAAAAAAATAGATTTACACATTTATACTTGTATTTTCCTTACTTGTGTAAAACAGATTTACACGTTTATACTTGTGTAAAAAAATGAAATTTACCTTACTGTAAGTCTTAAGAGGTAGATACTGGAAGAAAAATTTCTTGGTAAGTTTTCTCTCTCTGAAAAAGTAAAAATTAGATAAATAAGTGATGAAATTTAGTTTGTAACTTAGAAAACTAATAATAGAATTTAACTTACCTTAGTCTTCTTTTTCAGTCCATGTATGTGTCGAAGCCAATCACCCCCACATAATATAGCCTGCACTGCGTCTGGAGAGAGTGATGAACGATAAGAATCAATAACTCTTGTCCCTGCACTAAATGTTGCTTCTGAAGCCACTGAACTCACTGGGATTGCTAAAATATCAGCTGCCATCTTTGATAATATTGGATACTGCATCTTGTTCATCTTCCACCATTCTAAGCATGAAAATATTTTAGGAATCTCATTCTTCTTTAAACGACCCTTTTCAAGATAATCTACCAATTCAGATCGCTTAGTCTCTGAAGTTTCAACTTTTGCACAATAGTCATCAAAATCATCCCAACTATACACAGAACTTTGTTGACTTTTTCTAACACTTGAAGAGCCAAAACTCTCGGACTCAGATGGATGAGACACTCCTTTATTAGCTTCTTCAAAAACATACTCTTCATAAAGAGAATTAATTACTTCCTTAACTTTTGAGATATGCATAGAGGCATCAAATTCAGAATAAAGTTTAGGGAAGCAAAATTCAATTGCAAGTATTTTTTTGGTTGGATCTAACACAGCAGCTATAGCCATCAATAGATTACAATCACCCCAATACTTGTCAAACTTTTCTTTCATTTTTCTAGCTAGCTGCTTAAGAAACAAATCTTCATGTTGTGCATAAGTATCCAATGCTGTCTTTATTTTCTGAACTTCTTGAAGAAATAAATTTGAAGTAGGATACTCAGTACCTGAAATGATATGCGTGGCTGTCCAAAAAGCCTCTAACAGTGAGCAAATCTTTTGAGCTTTGTCCCATTCTTCTTCCTGAGGGCAGCAACCATAAAACTGATCACGTTCTTTAAACATCTGAAAAACCTCTCTGAACTTGAGTGCACAACTTAACATCTCAAAAGTCGAGTTCCACCGGGTTTTGCAATCACGAATCAATTTTTTATCCTTTAACTGCAATTGTTGCACACACTCTGCAAATTGTAGACGTCTTGCCTCTGAACGATTTACATATTCTACACTTTCCCTTATATTAATAATAATATCTTCAATCTCTCTCAACCCATCTTGAACGCACAAGTTCAAGATATGTGCACAACAACGAACATGAAATAAATTTCCTTGGCATGCCAATGTTCTAGATCTTCGAATCGTGTCTTTCATGTACCGAATAGCCAAATCATTACTTGAAGCATTATCAACTGTAATTGTGAAAACCTTGTTTTCAATGCCCCACTCTTTCATGCACTTGAAAATGGCATCAGAAATTTGAAGACCTCCCCTTGGTGGTGGAATGTTAATAAAACTTAAAACCCTCTTTTGTAAATTCCAACAAGAATCAATCCAATGGCCAGTGACAACCATGTATTCAATTTTTTGAGTCTTGGACTTCCAACAATCTGTTGTCAAACTTATTTTATCAACACACTCTAGACTTTTCTTCAACCTCTTTTTCTCAACTTCATAAATTTTCATACAATCTGCTTTGCATGTCGTCCTGCTAATTTTTTGCCATTCTGGCATTCCACGTCTCATCATTAAATTGAACCCCTCTTCATCAAGAATGGTGAATGGATGTTCGTGCATCATAATCCAATGAGCAGCAGCCTCCCTCATTTGTTCCATGTCAAATTTTCCAGAATGTAACGGAGGAATAGATGGTGAAGCTGAATCAGTGGGCAAAAAATTCAACTTTGTTTGTTGTTCAGCTGCTCGCATATGAATTTTCCTCTTGACACAATTTGATCTATGTCTTAAAAGACTTGATGTGGCTCCTGATTTACATACTGTAAAAAGAGATTGACAGTGTTTGCATTTAGCTTTCTTTGATCCATCCACTATGTCAAAATCATTCCAAACTTCTGAACTTTTTTTCCTTTTCTTTATTTGGAACTCCTCTTCCTTTTTTTCTTCAGCATTTTCTTGTGCTTCTTGACTAGTTGTGCCAATTTCCTTATTGATCTCAAGATTAACCTCATTATTTTCAGCAACGACACTGTTTACCGTGGTTGGAATAGATGACTCTTCTAGCGATAGCGACATAACTGATCAAAAGATAATAAATTATAAAATGCTCAAACAATAATTAGAAGAGCATGCCATGGCTGAAAAAAGCTCAAAGAATAAATTCTAAAGAAGATAAACAAAGAAAACCTATTTTTCTTATAATTCAATATAAGAAGACTGGAAGCAACAGTATAATTCATTATAAGAACACTAAAGGCAATATAAAGTTTATTAAGAAGGCCTATAAAATTATAGGATAAATTCACAAAACATTGGAAGCAGCAATGGAATCTAGCAAATTTAGCCCCATGGGTTCTCAATGATTGACCTCCTAAGTCCTGACTCCTAACTGAATATCAGGCATTTTAACCTGATTGTAGTGGAGAAAAAAATCTTTTCAATCAACATACTATAAAGAATTAACATACAAACGATTATGATTCTTTTTCACTATGTTTGTTTGGAACATGAGCGTAAAATAAACCTTTCTCTTGTGAAAGAAAGGATTCCCCAGGTCAAAGTTGAAAGAATTTAATACAATCTAAATTCTAAAACCTTTATATGTAAGATGAGAAACTACTGAAGAACTCTATAGCTAAAGTAAGATCAAGAAATTAAATTCACAAGAAAACAAACACGAAAGAGGAACAAAACAAAGAGAAGCCTAAGAAGTTATTTGATAGTTTTCTCCCTTAACAATCATCAGCCATAAGACTTTCTCTTTTTTTCCATTGAAAAAATAAACAAACACAACACAACGCTTAAAGTCTTGAACTACAATTCCAAAAAGGAACTTGTTCGCCTCTGCAAGCAACTTGTCCCAGAACCGAGAGAGTCTCAAGGAGGAGAAATTTTCGAGTTGGTGAGCAGACACGGAGATGAGTTAAGGCAGCCGACAGCGACACGAAGGAGTGTTTTTGAGGCAGCGAGCGAGACAAAGGCTTTTGAGTTTTGAAAGCTTGGGAAACGCGGGGAACGAGTTTTCCAGTGAAGGTCGAAGGTCGAAGCAAATCACGACATCACGTAGCGGCAGCAACGCTGCGAGAGGTAGGGTATTAGCCACTAGGGTTTTTGTTGTCTTGAGAGTCGAGGTCGAGATTTGAGTGAGTTGTTGAGTTTTAATTTTTTATTAATTGATCTACTAATCCTGACCGTTCACTTCAGCATTCAGCTCAGCCCTTGGATTTATTGGATAGATCCCAGGCTTGGCTCGATATGGCTCGACGAGCCATCGAGCAAGCTTTGAATTGGCTCGGGCTCGGCTCGAATTGTAAACGAGCCAGCTCGAGCTCGGCTCGAGCTCGGTCAACTCCGAGCTCGAGTCGAGTTTTGACCGAGCGGCTCGCGAGCGGCTCACGAGCGGCTCGACTCATTTACACCCCTACTTGGGAGAGACGTCAAGTCGGAGTGAAAGTGAGTCAGAGCATTCAATCGATAGTCAATCAGACAAGAGCAGTTGGCAAGAAGATTGGTGGATCAGCTTTGCCAAGAAGATTGGGAATCTGATCGGTCGACCTTGGTGGGTCAGCCTTCGAAGATTGATTAATCAGCTCAGTCGAGAAGAGATGGTTGTTGACCTCAATTGACTTTGACTTAATTCAATATACCGATTTGACCTTCATTGCGTTTGTGACAATCGTCCCTACTCATCGTATCAATAACCCTTTAATATTTTTATCTCGTAAATACACTTTCATCTAAGACTATTATAGACACAATTTTAAATTCTAAATCTTAAATTCACAGTAAATTTAAAAATCTTAAATTTACAGTAAACATTTTATACTAGCTACTGAATAG
The DNA here is from genome assembly GCA_024364735.1 of Boesenbergia rotunda. NCBI lineage: Eukaryota > Viridiplantae > Streptophyta > Magnoliopsida > Zingiberales > Zingiberaceae > Boesenbergia > Boesenbergia rotunda. Next base: position 30,550 of record JAGFNQ010002405.1, read on the forward strand.
TTATAATAGATATTTAATAGCTTTTGTATGGTGTAACAGTTATATGATAATTTCTATACATTTTAACAACTAACTGTAGTCATTATAATAGCATGGTATTAAAAAAATTATTTTTTTAAATAAAATCGAGTCAATCATTTCATTAATTTTTTTTTTTTGTAGAAAAAGGGCGTTCCTATGTTTAGCTTAATTTAGGACACCCTTTTGATTTTTTTTTTTACTCTTAAAATTTTAACAGTAGTCAAACTATTAAAGGGGGTAAATTAACATCACTTATGAAAATGTAAAGGATAAAAAGAAATTAGAGGCACGTGATAAACACAAGCTTTTAACAGCTTGTCTCTATTTTAACAAATCCTTTTTTGTCATTTTAAGTTTAAAATATCAAAAACTCTTATAGAGATTCACAAGATTCAACTTTTTTATTGCAGAAATTAGATTGACAGATACACAAGTCTATTTTTATTTGTTATTTTTTTCTTCCCAATAAGAAGGAGCACCCAACTGTGTGCTCTCGAGTCTTGACAATCTCTGGCTGTTTGCATCGGAAGTCTAAGATTTGAGAGTCGTCAATCGTACACGGGATTAAAATTTAATCTGTTGGTTTAAATCCTCTCGGTTCCAGGTCCCTTTGCAACTGAGATCCGCATGCTCTTTCGCCCTATTTCAAGCCCACTGCGTCGACCTCCGTCGTCAATAACGATAGAGTTGAAGGTTTAATTTGTACAGAATGGAATCATCGTTTAGGATTTAGAAAGATTAATGTTATCCATCGGGATGCAGAGTGATAACACTCACTATGCAGATTGCAGTCATTGCGGCTCCTTTTTAGTGGAAATGTAAGTCCCATAGAAAATCCAATGTCATCAAAAAATAAGCTTAATTAATTAGTCTCATTCACTATTTATCTACTATCTCAATTCCAATGACAACACGACAGATACGAATTTACTAGGAAAAAAACTTAGCGTTTGATCAAAATTGAAACATGCCGTAAAGCACTGGCACTGGCACTGGCACTAGCACTGGCAGGAGATCTTCACGCATAATAATAATATCATTTAAATAAAAAAAATAGAAGAGATACAAGGGACAAATCAATTCCTTAATGGCTTACTGTTTTTCCTTCCGGCCTCGATTCCTGTTGTTTTTCTTTCCTTTGGAAGGGGCATACGGCTTGGTTTGTTTGTTTGGAACTGGAGGTGCCTTGCCTGACTGATTGACTGCCTCTCCAGGATTGTTGACTGCCACTCCAGGATTCTGGGAGCCCTTCGAAGGTACCTGTATGCAGATACAATTCAACATTTTAGAATAATTTAAAAGATGTTTCAGATGTTAAAATATTTAATGTTTTAGATGTTAAAATATTTAATGTATTTAAAATTTTGTCTTTAGGCAGTATTTAATGTATTCATATTCGTTGCCAACTCGATGGACTTTACTGAACGGAATTAATCAATTAATTCATCACTGAAATTGCACAATAAAGATATATGTTAATTAATTTTCAACGGATGACCTTTTTAACACAGGGATCAGGCCTCTGATTCCCCGCTGCAGAACCCTTTACATTGGAGCAAGACGACACGGTCGCACTAGACTTGGCGTTGCTTGCAGTATTCGTCAGGTCGATCTCCTCCAGAAAGACGTTCTGACAAGGCACACTCGAGCTGCAAAGTAGCTTCACTGCCTCAGCTCCATTTGAAGTCCCTCTTATTCTCTTGAACTGCACGTTACTGATCTTCACCTGAGATGGCTGCAACAATATATATATATATATATATATATATATATATATATATATATATATATATATATATATATATATATATTAATTAGTTTGCACAGAGATTTCGTCGACTAATTTGTGTTTAGCTCGATCTTACTGCTCCGGTAGTGCATGTGGAATCCGGACAGTATTGTTGGTCGATGAAGATGGGGTTGGCGACGTTGTCCATGACGATATCCTGGAACGTGAAGTTGGACGCCTGGCTCGGCGGGGAACCAGGCCATGTCTTGATCCTCACTCCATTGGTCGTGCCCGAAAGCAAGCAGTTCCTCACGCGCACACCGAAAACGTTCGCCTCGTTCGGGTACTTGCCCAGACTTCCAACGCTGCAATGCATTCGACAGGCATTAAGATTTATCGAAATCCTACAGGAAGGTTTGTTACTCACCTGATTCCATGGCCAGGGCCGCATTTGACGTTCTGTATGTTGACGTTGACGGCGCCTTGCCCTATCGATATGCAGTCGTCGCCGGTGGCGATGTGGAGGTCGGCGATCTTGAGGTCGTTGGTGTTGCTTATGTGGATGCCGTCGGTGTTGGGGCTGTCGCCGGGGGCCGTTATGTTGAGGTGTGTTATGTTCAGGAAGGAGCTCTGCTGGACGCTGATGTGAAATCCCTTGCTGTTGACGAACGTCAAGTTGGCCACGGTCGAAGTGCTCACCTTCAGCAACCTCAGCGACTATACATACGCATGCACGAACGTGAAATTTGAGAGAATGAGACGATTGGGATTCTATATATATAGATCGGTGAGTAATTAGTTTGAGCAGTACCATTGGGAGCTTTTTGCAGCTCGAGCAGGCGTGCGGCCAGGAGCGAGCTCCCTGGCCGTCGAGGGTGCCGCCGCCGGAGATGTGGAGGTCGTCGAGGTGCTTGAACTCGATCCAGGCGGGGTAGTGGAAGGCGCTGATGGATTCGATGGCCTTCAACGTGCCGGCGATTTGGACTCGGGGAGTGATGCGGCAGGGGCCTTCGAAGGATGCCGGCCCGGACAGGAAGGTGGTGCGCGGCGGGATGAGGAAGATCGCCGGCGCATGGTGCTCGCATGCCGAGTCCCATGCGTCCACTAACGCCTGGATGGAAAATTCTTAATGGCCAATTGGATTTGATTTTGAAAAAAATAAAAGTAATTAATTAATTCATCAACCTGACTATCATCGGTTCGGCCATCTCCCACGCCCTCGTAATCCAACGGGTTAAAGATTGCTTGCTCGAAACTGGATTTACACAGGCATAAAAGAACCGAAACAACGTAAAATGATTTCAAGGCCATTGCAGGAGCCATCAGTACGTACTACCCTGTTAATTTCCAGTCAGAGTACCCTTCCCCCTTCGATCGGAGTTATCTCCCGAGGGAGATAAACTAAATAAATTTAAATTAATAATAATAACGAGGGTGATGCCCTCTACTTATGGATTCCTTTGTCGATCGGTAAAAAAAAGTAAAAGTTATTTTGGTTTTCAAGTCTATATTTAGAAGTTAAAAAGAGCGGCGTGAAGCTAACTTGAACGGTTGGTGATTTTGTGCCTCATTTATAAAGGAAAATGTAAATATAGATTTAGTCTTTTTTTTTTTTTTGGTAATTCATTTGCTGATGAATTTTTTATCTTCGGGAATTGATCAGAAAATTTCTAATTAACGCATCATAGGGGATATTAAGTTAGGTAATCTTCTTGTTTTATCCCGCCTGTTAATAATTTCCACACATTAATTTTTAATGCCATTTTATCTATATTTTCAGAAAAATAAAGTAATATTTATTTCATCATGTCTCTTGTCCTCTCTCAATCCATCCATTGTGTGATATTGAGCGTAGTACTTATCATATTTCTTCCTGTTGTTACAATGCAACGTTTGGATAGGTCGAAGGGAAGGGATGGTGATTCACGATTGGGCGCCCAGCTATTGATACTGAGCCACTCGACCGTAGGAGGGTATGTGACGCAGTGTAGGTGGAACTCGGCGGTTGAGGCACTCAGCCTCAGTGTGCTCGTCCTCGCGTGGCCGGTGCACGACGACCAAATTTGGAATATGAAGTTGGTAGTGCGGAGGCTGAGGACGGGATTGGCCGTCAAGAACAAAGGCATAGGGATGGTGACAAGGATGTAAATGGCGCAGGGGATTGAGCGGTAATACGGGACGAGGAAATTGGCGACAATACTGGCATTTGATGTTTTTGTCGGTGGGCCAATCAAGAGATCGGAGGTTGCTTTAGGCAAGTTTCTAGAGTTTGTGAATAGCAAATATAACACACGATATAACACGCAGACTGTGATTGACATCGCCGAGACACTGACAAAGGGTCAAGAGATCATGTTTAACAAAAAAAAAACTCATTCTTTAGGTTGTCAATTGAGAGTAGACGTTCAAAATTTTGTATAGCATACGTGGTGAGAGATTTCATTACAGATAATAAAAGAGTTAAAAGTTAAGATAAATACGAGACATTTTATAAAATATGAGGAACATAAATGGTTTCAAAATTTTTTTTAAAGAAATAATCGGGACTCAATTGAAACATTAGAGATGAAATATCTCAGAAATTCTGTTACACCTAACAGAAGAGTTGATGGTGATGATAGATTTGAAATACTTTATAAAATATTTAGGATATAAATGATTTCTAAAAAAATTTAACAATATAATCAGGAGTCGATTTAAATATTAAAGATATCCTAATGAATTATCTCAAAATAAACTCTTTAAGGAATGTTTTGTCTNATGTGTTTATATTTATGTTAATTTCATACGATCATACAATTAGTCATGCCAAATTCAGTCTGTCCACTACTATTTCGAGTAATATGATATTTAAGTTGAATCGTATCTAGTAGTAAATGCAGCTTGTTGAAAAGTTTAATTCCTAGTGATGAGTTCAGTGATCTGTAGTGGTGATCAGTTTATCCTCCTTAAATGAGAACACTTGAAAGGCTAGGCTGCAAATTCAAGTAGAGATGCAAGAAAGCAACTAAATATCAAGTTTCTGCAGGTTTTAGTCCACAGCATTAAAAGGATATCTGTTCATCCACTTATTAATAATACAAAGAACTAAGAGCATCAAAATAGATATGATTTTGCATCGATAATTAAAATCAGATGGGAAATTACTAAATTCAGAACATCATTTCAATTCCTTCAAAGGAAAACAACAATTGAGTTTTGTCGTGCTTGTGCCGATTAGAGAGGACCTGGAAATGTGCCATTATCTCTTTGCTCGTTCCATTTCCCAATCTGATTAAGAAAACAAGGAGAAGACGTGCTGTGATAGGAAGAAACTTCTAGAACCATAAAACATACAAAATATTTTAAAAAAATTTTCTACAGGAAATGCATTAGTTGACAATGGTCGTAACTTAAATAACTTGGTAAAATTTGTAATCAAGTAAGTCAGAAGAAAAAAGGGCACAATGATAAATTGGATATGTGTATAGATCATAACGAGTGTTGAAATAGTATACATAGATGAGGTGTAGCAATATAAGAAAAAACAAGAAGTATGGTAAGTTACCCATTCTGCTGGACAGAGAGATCGATAGTATTTGGCAAACTTTTGGCAATCACCAGAGTCTTCACCTTTAGCAGCCACACACCTACATGTGCAACATCAATCAAAAAAGAGTCAAAGTTTGATGGGGACGTGTTAAAGTATACTTATGGGCAATTTGGTTTAGTAAAACATACTTGTGAAACTCAATATAGCGAGTGAAACAGTGTTTGGTTTGATTTGTGGTGGGAAACCGAAAATCAGCTGGTGCTGTTTTCAACTCAAACTAACAAGGGAAATTGCTTAAATATTAGTGTCACTATCTTGAACCAATAAACATGATAATTAATAGTAAAAAAGTGTTAAATACAAGTGTATCTTTCAACCGAAGATTGAAGACGCTATAAGATGAAGGAAAATTAGAAAACATGTCAGGCAACAAATTATTGATACTTCAAACCGAGTTGGATGTGCACATGCACTAGATAATTGAAACTACAGAGTAATTGTTATAATTTGCTACATTCTAGGTTTTATACTCTCCTTATGGATTTCTTTCAAATTCAAGCATGACAAGGCTTTCAATTTAGCTTGATGAAAAGAAACAAATAAATATGAGACTGAAAGACTCCGAGTCAAGCAAAGCTAGAGCAATACTATCGGAGTCTGAAAAATAATACTATCAGAGTCTGAAAGAATAAATTCACCTTCTCAAATTGTGAAGGAGGAGAAACTAAGCTAGAGCAAAGCATGGGAGTTTAGATTGTACCACACTTCTTTGGCCAAACTTGATCCTGGAAATCATGCAAATGTAAAAAAGTAGAAACAAAGATCATTCTGAAGTTGAGAACCAAATCAACTGCAAAGAATGAAGGAAACAAGAATTGTTCATGTACCTCAAGGAACAAACCAAGAGTACCAGTACCAATTATGTCTTTAACATACCATTGAACATTGAGAGCGTTTCTACCTTCTGTATCTATATGAAATAGGGAAGCAGTAAAGTCATTTGAAGAAATCATGTTTTCAACTATTTTGATCTATGAAAATCATAAAGATTATCTTAATAATTATACAAGGTTATAACAAATATTAGACAAAATTTAATAAATGTACAAAAGAAAAACATACAATAGTAAAATATGTCAATGCTTATATGTAAAGTTAAACTGAACATTATTAATCAAGAACATACAATATAAAGTCAATCTTCTTTAAAAATTGTTCATGTAATAGATAATTGTCGTCTTTGGGCATTAGACTATATATTCACTATGAAGTTTCAGATCAATCAAATCAAAAAACCTACAAACCTCTTGCAAAATCATATCTTGTTGGTACTTAAAGCAGAACAGAATGTATCTTCAGAGTCCTCATGTAGTTTCGAAGATCACGTAAAAGACCCTCCTTCTGGTTAGCCTTGAAACTTGGTTCAGAATGAATAGCATGGTTATAGCTCAGTAACCGTTCCTTAGTTATTCCATTTTTATTCAAAGTGCCCCAGTAAACACTGATATCAAGATCACTTTTAATATAATCAATAAGTGCCTGGAAAATAGAAGCCATCAGCTTCCTCTTCCTGTAAAACAATCTAAGTTTAGGAATTATCATTAACCAGCACCTGACATATCACTACATCATCGGGGCTAGTGTTGTTATGTAGCTTCTGATGCCATTCCTCCACCATTCCTCCTGCACAGTCATTGTTTCTCTAGAATGAAAATAATGACATGTAATTAATGTAATAAAGTATGAAGAGAAACTATGAGTTAGATTTAGGTAACTATACCTGGATAACTAATATTTCATCCCGGATGCGTTGGCCAAAATCACCTTCACCGCCCCGACCAATACAAGACATGATCATCCTCAAGATCTATCTATATTGGGAGGAGTCTTTGTAAATGTTCTGAAGAAGATCAGTTAGCCTATCTTGAGCTTGACTAATCTCACTGCAAATGACAAATTGTGTCCAATTCACATCAAAATATTCTTCATGTCCAACATTTTCTTTACTAGACTTAGAAATACAAGAATAAGACATTTGCTTCATGTCAAACGATGCATATGCAACACACAAAGAATAAAATAGAATGAGAGCCTAGGTAGCAAATATCTAAGATGACTTCTACTATCATTCAAGTTTTTATCTTAGGTGTTCTGAACAATGTATAGAGTGAGATGATCTTTTTTCACTCCAAATCCAGGCCTGTAACGCACCACTGTTAGCTCCTCCATTACCTACTCAAGCAATCACTCGGCAACATCAACCCAGATCAAGAACACATCCAGAACTGAGCAAATGAAATCCAAGCAAATTGATACAATTCCTTCGACCACCACTGAATCAAAATAGCCAACATCCAACCTACAACAATCGAATCACAGCCCACATAGAATCAAAACATCAAGCACACCATACCAAAACAGAAGATTCGAGCCGATACCAATATCACAGATGAAACATCACCTACTTCGGATAAAAAAAATAGAATCCTCTTCAAAACAATATTGCGATCAGAAAACCAAACCACCCTTCGAATCCAAACTCACGGAAATCGTTCTGATCAGAATAACTAACCACAAGCCCAATTTAAAACCAAAAACTCGATCAGAGATCCCTTTCCTTACCTCAGTTGAGTGTGTCCCTTGCTCCGACTCCGAAGATCAGAACTGCACTCCCGGCACCCGATCCAACCCAAGGCTGGCCAATCAACAAATTCAACCTCAGCACCAAAATATACTGCGATCTACCGAGAGGATCAAGGTTAGAACTCAGAGATCGGAGATTAGGTCAAAATGAGCATGACTTACCTCCTCATGATACTGGCGATGGCGTGATCTGCCAGGGATACGAGATCAAGATCCTCCTAACGTCGGCTACCCAAGGTGACCTGAACCGCAGCGTCGTCGGCGCCGGTTGAGAGGCCCGAAGGCGAAATCGTGAAGACGAGGAGACGAAGAAGAAGGGGAAACGGAAGTCTCGGCTCTGTTTCTCTATCTGCCGAAAAACTTGGCACTGTATTGAAGGAGCGGCTAATTAAATTGGAAAAAGTTTAATTAAATAAATTTAAAATAAAATAAATAATCTATTTTAATAAGAAAATGTTTAGGTTTATAAAAGCATTTATAAAATGTGTCAGGATAGAAGGTTTAATCTGATATTTTTTTATAAAATTAATCTATTTTAATAAGTGTCATTATAATTAGTTTATAATGACATTTACTATTAAGTGTCATAAAATAAATGTCATAATAGGTCATTTTTCTTGTAGTGCGCGGAAAGGTTTCGATGAGGAAGCCCACATTGATCTAGATAAAATTGGCTGCGAGACTCACAATTTTTAAACTATGAAGTCTAAAATTAAATTTACTTCATCAAATTTATTACTGAAGTCGATTAGTATGTATTACTTCATTAAAAGAAATCGCCGAAGTAATTTGTGGCGAAGTCTATGTTTGATTTTCACATAGTGGTGCGACGAGAAAAAAAGATGATTAAGGATCGAAAAATAAGAGAATGATGATTCAATAGTTCGTTGTTTTTTTGCAGTTGGATATCCACCGTTGATTTTGTTTATTGCTTGAACAGCACAACAATACAACAACAACAGTTTAATATAACTGTTGTCTATTGTCATAATAGACAATAGTTTATCACATCAGTTGTTGTAAATCCCGCCTATAGACAACAGTTATTTTATAACTGTTGTCGTTGAGTATATATACGACAACATTTTGTTATTACTGTTGTCTTTTTACGTATACAGACCAACAACAACAACGGTTAATACTAAAACTGTTGTTAAATTGACATAAGACAACACTTTATCAAAAAATCGTTGTCGATTATGTGTTGTTGAATGCAAAAATTCTAGTAGTGTATGAGGGTCAAAACTTGGCAAAGCCAATGTGTCCGTCCTCCCCACGCACTAATCATAGCATCCGGGCCTGGGACGGGTTGGCGGGGGCGCTGGGGGCGAACGAATCACCTTTTGCCAGCTCGAAAGAGCTCTCAGTGCCCCCACGGGCATAGCTGAGATGGTAAGGGGTTGGCAGATTGTCACTAGAAGTCTTGGGTTCGAGCCACGGGACTGGTGGAGCGTCAATCCTTGCATCCCGTATAAAAAGTCTCTTCTAACAATCTCTTACCTTCTTAGTTATCGTGATTTACCTCCTCCGTGTTGGTCCTGGGACAGAGGCGCTGGGGGAGAATGTTTTGCCTTTTTTTTGTCACTCAAAAGAGCTCTCAATGTGTAAAAAGTCTCTCTCTCCGCCCCCAACCTTTTGTCTTCTCAGTCATCGTAATTTATCACTTCCATGTTAGTCCTGGGGCGGGCTAGTGGGGGCACTGGAGGCGAGCGTTTCGGCTTTTTTGTCACTCAAAAGAGCTCTCAGTGTGTAAAAAGTCTCTCCTTCAACTTCTTGCCTTCTCAGTCATCTTGATTTACCTCCTTCATAGTTATCTTAGGACGGACTGGCGGAGGCACTAAGGGCGAGCGTTTCGTCTTTTATCACTCGAAAGAGCTCTCAGTCTCTAGAGACAAGATAACTGAAAGTTGGTAGGGGCACCGGATTCTCTCTCCGGTTTACTTGGATGGTTTTTTTTCTCCATTAGCATCTCAAGGAGGGTCCTTTGGTGGAGGTCATCCCTCACATAGTGGACGTCACTTTGTCATCTAAGTTGGATTGGGCGAAAGAGTTTTGCTGAAGTTTATATCGAAGGGTTTCCTTCCCACTATTTAGTTACCTTGCAACTCTCCCCACCGTTCTTTCATCTTCGATTTTTTCTCTTGGTTTTCGATCTATTGGGTGCTTTTGGATTTCTCTCTGGTTTCCCTAACCTCTATCCCCTAGACTTTCACTCTTTGGAAGTATCTTCAATACATTTCGGATATCATTGAAGGTGGTTCACTATTTTCCGGCGAAGTACTCCGTGGAGGGCAGCGACTCCGATCCAGTGCCAAACCTGAAAAGTTTCTTAGCAATTATTTTCATTAATTAATTGTATTAATTGAGTATCTCTGCAATAAAGACCCAGCTGTGATTGAGCCTCAATTGTTGACTTTAAAAGCCAACGGGAAAAAACAAAAAAGGTTACAAATAGAATCCAGATTTGGCAGCTTGAATGCTTCGGTCAAAATGACAACCAATAGGAGTTTTAATGGTGCTAAGGTTAATTGACATGATGATGTGGCACTAGGGGCAAAGGGCTAAGTGTGATAGGAGGGACTCTTGGCAAAGTCGCTGATGTGGGATCTCAAAAAGTTGACTTGGATGATCAAAATTCAACAGTTGTCGTAGCCGATCAAGTGGAAAAGTATGTTGCCCCACAAGCTAATCAGGTGGAAAATCAGCCCTGGCCGGATGAAGATGCATTGCCTAAGACGCATCCAGTTGAAGGAAATGATGAGCCTCATCCTATGGAAGAAGCGAAGTCTTGGGCCGGACTCTTCAAAGATAACCGTAAGTTAAAGACGACGACGCATTTGCAACAACATAATCCGACTGGAAAACAACTACAGTTCAGCTTTGAAGATATTGACACTGTGGAAGACTTAATGGGATACTACCTCGTCGGGTGTTTCATGGGTCGACATCCCAGGACGAGACTGGGTGGATGCGGTTGCTCGCCAATGGAACATACCGTATACATTTTATATGCATAAGAGTGATTGAGTGGTATACAAGTTCAACACTCCGCAAGACCGGGAGAATTTATTACTTGGAGGACCTTACTTTGTCTTCGGCATCCCTTTATTCCTGAAACACATGTCAAAATGGTTCCTCTTCAATGAAGATGACTTGTACATCCCTGCATGGGTTCAAATTCATGGCTTGCCCTCAGACTGTTAGACAACAAAGGTGCTGAACATGATTGGCTCGGAGATCGACAAACCACTCTACACTGATCAACTGACAAAGTCGCGTGAAAGACTGTCATATGCGGGCTCTTAGTAGAAGTTTTGGTAATGGAGGAGAGAGTTACAAAAGTGTCCATCATGTTGCCCACTAGAGTACAAATTATCTTGAAGGTTTTATGAGAATATGTCAAACTTCTGTGAAGATTGTCAAAGACTTGGCCATCGGAATGAGACATATTATAAAGGAGATGTGACTGCTAGTCAGAGCGATGCTCAGAGGGAACCAAACCAACAACGACCTAAAAGAAACCGATCTCCATCAATGCGAGGCCGTAGGAGATCGAGATATCGGCGATGCACTAGACAACCACAGATGTAGGAGGGAAGAAACCGAGCAAACGTTAGCTAGGAAGAAGTGAATACTTTAGCTATGGTGGAGGTGGCGGCACCCCCGATCGTAATGAAAGCTCCCTTGGAACATGATGGTGATGACTTGAGGAGACAGGAGGAGACGGGCTCTCAATATCCACCGCAGGAGGTAGAAGAGGAAGATCATGCAGACCAGGATACTGAGGGAACAACCAATACCATGGAAGATTCAACCAAGTCAGATACAACTTCTTCAATGGTGGGGCAGGGGGTGCAGACATCTAACAGTGGGACATCTTCGAACTTACCATTGATGTCTTCTTTGTTGGATGTATCGGGGACCTTGGCATCAGACATCTTCTTCTCTAGCGACTCTTGGAGTAAAGGGACAACCGAGACAATGTTGAAAACATCGCCGATGGTGGTCCAAAGTGATAGGCAATTATGGGTCCGAGCAGCCCGCACTAGAGGTGCAAAACAAAGGTGGTAGTGTGGAATATCATGGGCTTCCACAAGTCCTCGAAACATGGGGGGGGGGGGGGGGGTCAACATCTCCTCCGAAGCAAGAACATTTAAGTGATAGCATTACTAGAGACAAAACTCACAGAGGACCCCTTCATCCGATTATGGATAGGCGATTTTCAGATATGGGTCATGTGCATAATTTTGATATGTCTAACAATGGTCATATATTGCTCCTCTGAGATTCACATAGAGTGGATATGGATGTGCTCATGAAGACCGATCAATTTATTAATTGTCGGGTCCGATGTTGTGTATCCGGAAGAGATTTTCTTGGCATCTTTTATTTATGGACTACACTCTATTACCTCCCGTAGACGTTTATGGGAAAGACTTATGGAGCTTGGTGAAGATATCTCAGAGCCTTGGATGATTATGGGGGACTTTAATTCTATTCTATCAATGGATGAAAGAGAAGGAGGCAACCCGGTCACAAATTATGAAATAGGGGATCTTTAAATCTTCACTTAAGCATCCGGGTTGGTGGATCTTCGCTCTATTGGATGTCGGCTTACATGGGCCAATGGTACGATTTCTTGTAAATTGGATAAAATTATGGTGAACTCCCAATTGTTGTTAGCAAATTATGATGCATATGGGGAGTTTATGGCGCCCGGGTGTCTCTTGGATCATTCTTACGCTATAGGCACGTCCTTTCCAAGGATAGAGCCAAGAACCAGCCCTTCAAGTTCTTCAATTTATGGTCACTTCATAGAGATTTCCAGAAGGTGATGGCGGAGTCATGGGCAGAACCTATCGATGGGAACACTCAGTTTTTACTTAAGGCAAAATTGATGTCGTTGAAGGGTCGGTTACGAGAGCTAAATAGACATCATTTTGAGCATATCTCAGAGAAGACGAGAAGAGCCAAATCTGAGTTGGAAGAGATTCTAAAGGGCATTCTTGATGGGGGCACCATTCCGATGGACTATGAGCACCTACGGAAGCGCACCACGCTTCTTACGGAGGCGGAAAAGCAATTTTATCAACAAAGGGTAAAGAATGCCTACCTAAGAAGTGCTGATAAGTATACAAAATTTTTCCATGATGTGGTGAAGCGCAACAATAAAAGAAATGTCATAATTACACTCACCAAAAGAAACGGAGGCCAAACGGAAAGTCTAGCGCAGGTGGCAGAGGAGTTCGTGGATTTCTTTCACTCGCTACTCGGGCAAAAGGAACAATGTGACCCTTTTGATGTGAACATCCCTGGAAGACGCTCACATGGCCAAGGGGAGGAACTGTGTAGACCGGTGGGAGTGGAGGAGATCAAGGCAACCCTTGATAGTATTGGGAGTGACAAGGCACCCGGACCGGATGGATATGAGTAGAAGTTTTTCACATCTGCATGGGACATCATAGGGTCGGACTTCATTGGTGCCGTACAGAAATTTTTCCAAAATGGTGGGATGCTTAAACAATGGAACAACTCTGTGATTTCTCTAGTACCAAAGGCGGATCATGCCCCGGGAGTTACAGATTACAGGTCTATCTCTTATTGCAATGTCTTCTACAAAGTAATATCCAAGGTATTGGCCGATCTTACTTGACCTGACACAATCGGCTTTCATGCAAGGGCGCTCTATTGGGGACAATATAACCTTAGCCCAAGAATTGCTTCGGAAATATGCTCGCAAAAGGATATCGCTGAGGTGTATGCTTAAGGTGGATCTGAAGAAAGCTTTTAACACTGTAGATTGGGATTTTCTTATGTCGACTGTTGTTGGTTTTGGATTTCCCCAACAATACCGAGGATGGATTAAAGAATGCATCACACGATATCTTACTTTATTTCTCTTAATGGCGGCTTTCATGGGTTTTTCAGTGGTTGGCGTAGGTAAGGAGATCCTCTATCACCTATGCTTTTTGGCTTATGTATTGAAGTTCTTTCTCGACATCTATGTGAAGCTTCATCCTTACCTTCCTTCCACTTCCACCCTATGTGTAAGGAATCGGTATCACACATCTTGCTTATGCGGATGACTTATTGCTATTCGCTCGGGCGGATGAATCTTCAATTGGGATGTTAGCGAGTTGCTTGGAAGATTTTGGGAAGGTGGTGGGCTTGAAGGCTAATCCGATGAAATCACATATGTACATGGCCGGTGTTGATAGTATAACAAAGGACCGATTGCTCCAAATTATTGATTTTCAAGAGGGATCTTTTCGATTCCGTTATTTGGGTATTCCACTTGTGGCGGAGAAGTTTCGGATTGTAAATTATGGACCTTTATTAGATGACATTGTAAACAAGATAAAGGCATGGTTGAAGCACACATTATCTTATGCGGGCCGATTGGAATTGGTTAGATCTATCCACCAAGGGGTTGAATGTTATTGGCTTTCTATGCTGGCAATTCCTAATGCAGTGATTGATAAGATTAAAGTTATGTGTCGATCTTTTGTGCGGTCTTCCAAGCACCCCCCACCCCCCCCCCCCCCCCCCCCACCTAATCTCATGGGACACAATTTGTCTTCCTAAGCAAGATGGTAGATAAGGCCTTCAAGACCTTCAAGCGTGGAATGATGCTTTGCTAAGCAAGAAATTGTAGGATATCCAAACTAGAGCGGACTTATTATGAGTGAGACGGGTACGACATCACTATATAAAGAATGCTGATTTTTGGAATTGGGAAGCTAAGGCTACGGATTCTCCACTCATCAAGAGGCTCTTAGGCATCCAAAACAAGATCTTGCTGTGTTCGCAAGGGCAAGGGGCGGCGAACATGATGCTAATTGAGTGGTTCGCTGCGAAGAAGGGATGGCGAATGCTTACGAATTCTTCAAGCCTAGAAAACCTATAGTGCATTGGAGTTCGGTAGTATGGAGGCCAGAGATTATGTTTAAACATCGCTTCATTGTTTGGTTGCTTGCACACAGGAAACTATGGACGACGGATAGGATGTCATATGAGCCTATCAAGACTTGTTCACTTTGTCATTGCTATGATGAGTCAAATCCTCACTTGTTCTTCGAATGCCCTATCACAAAAATATTATGGGATAAGGTGAGGCGATGATTGGAGATTATTCATGAGATAAAGACACCAGAGGAGCTATTCCATACACTTGGATGACACTACGTACAGGAGCAGCAGTAGGAAGATGAAGGCTTGGCATCTTGATATCTCTTGTATGATCTATGTTCTTTGAGAAGCACGTAACCGAAGCCACTTCGAAAGTGTAGCCCCGGATATTGACAAAATGACGCGAAAGATCCAAATTCATATTCATAGAGGGGTGGATGTGTTATGACATGTTGGAAACATGAACAAGGTCATGTTTGTTTGGTGTGTTGGTGTATGTTGATTAGGTTTCGTTTCTCTTGTCCATTTGGAATTGCATGTCATGTGATTGGATGTGGCTTTGAAGAGCTTATATGGGGAAATGCTTGGGATAGACTTGCATGTCCATATGCTTGGTTGGAGGAATTGTCGGGATGGACTTGCATGTCCATATAATGGGCTTGTATTGTGATTGGCTATGATGGGTGTAAGGGTTGGATATGATTGCGAGGTCCATATAAGGAGCATGGACGTGTGCTACATGGTGTAGGTATTTGTTGGGTTGTAGTGTGATGTCTATGTAAGGATTGTGGTGAGTGAAGTTTACCTCACATGTAGAGGTATACTTATGGGTTGTGATTGTATTTGCTATCGCTAAAGGGAGGTTTACCCTCCTGAAGCTTTTTATATATATTTACCTATTTCCATCGAAAAATCATTTATCCTCCCTATTAAATTTTAAATCGATGGATTAGTTATATAAATATACAAGATAAGTCCATATTATAATAATACCAAATCGTAACTATTATAAATATTGTAAAAGCTTTATTGAACTGGAGAAGTTCGAATGGTAGCAGTTATAACGTGAATATTAAATAAATAAATCAAATCTACATTGTAATAGCTATTATAATATAAATATTATTGAACAAATTAAATATGCTTGGTAGTAGCTAAGAAATCCTAGTTACTACAACATTCGTAGATGTTATTGTTTTGTAATCGTAAGTATTCCGGATTAGTTTTGATGTTGATCAACCGAGTTAAGTTAGACCATGTGTGTTTGATGCATTTTGTCTAAGTATGAGATTTAAGAACATACAAGAAGTCGAGCGAAAAACACAGTGAGTGAGAAGGATAACACGGGAAGGGAGTCGACGGGCTTGGTGCATCCGAGAGACGAGAAGCTGAGGAAGAGTATATCGATGGAGCGAGAAGGACACACGTGGTGCATCTGAGAGACAAGAAGCCAGGAGGAACTTTGCTCGAGAAGAAGGTTGAAGTTGAGTTCTGGTGAGCTCAACTCCGGACAATCAGAACATCACCCAAGTAAGCGGACTTAGAAAATGGTCAACTCAGAAGTTGACCATTAGAGGCACCTTCATTGACTGGAGGCGCCCTGATGACTCAAGGTGCCTCAGTTGTCTTGAGGCGCCTAAGATGCCAGTGGAGTTGAGTCACCTTCGATTAATCGAAGCGCCTCCAAAGAGTTGGAGCCGTTGATACCACTAGCAGAGTCCACCTTAGCCAAACCGAGGCGCCTCCGAAGAACTGAGGCACCTTTGATACCGCCAGATCAGCGTGAAGCCATTGTGATGGAGATAAAACTCAGTCGAACATAGATACCGCCTTGGATCAATAGAGGCGCCTCCAATGTGCCACGTCAGCAATAGTCACTTTTGACCAGTGGATTATAAATAGTGCCTTAAAGCTAGTTATAAAGTAGCACACTCTATATTTCATTTTCAAAGTTCATACTTTCTACTCGTGCTTTCAAATGGTGTAAGGGGTTTCTTTGCCTCCGACTTGTTGAAGAAGAAGCTTCATTGGTGAGTTGTCAATGCCTTCAATTAGCGACCTCCCCAGTTATAAACCAAGTAAATTCGGAGCCTCTTATTTATTTTATGTTATTTTTTAATTAATATATGTATTCTTGCTAAGTTAGAAGCAAGAGAAGCTAATTCAATTACAAGCTATTCACCCCTTTAGCTGATCCATCAAACCTAACAAGAGATATTAGAACCCAACCGCATTAGAAGGACTAATCGCCGACTAAAACAACAAAGAAGATTGTCGGATTAAGCATCCACCCACTAAAGTTCGAAGGAGAGTTCACGCTTTGGAAACGCTGAATGGAAGTATTTTTCAAAATAGATTTTAATACACTAACTATTAAATATGGTTTTTAAGTACTCAAGTACGAGAACTGAGAAGAAAATGAAAAGCGTCAATGGAGCAAGAAGCAATAGATCGAGTTCATGTCAAACAGTAAGGTTGAGTTCCATCTTCTCAGCATATTACTACCTTAAGAAGTCAACAGGGTTGGCACATATGACTTCACCAAAGAACTATGAGAGAAATTCCTAGAGTTGCATAAAGAAACATCGAAGGTCAAACTAGTAAGACGAGATTTGCTCAAAAATCAGATAAGCAATCTCTTGATAGAAAAAAGGGAAAAGGTAGAACAACTGCATGCCAAATTGAAAGGGGCAATGACTGGTCTCAACAACCTTGGTGAAATAGTAATAAACAAAGATTTGCTAAAGTATAGATTAAATGCATTTCCAAGAATTGTGGAGGGGACATT
>JAGFNQ010002406.1:0-20010 GCA_024364735.1 Boesenbergia rotunda
TTGGTTCCTCGAAGAAAGGTTCTAAGAGAAAGGCCAAAGAACAGAACAAAGGGAAGAAGAAAAAGGCCAAGAAGACTGAAAAGAAACCAAAAGGAACTTGCCATCATTGTGGCAAGGAGGGTCACTGGCGAAAAACTGCAAGGACTTATCTTGAGTCCTTGAAGAATAAGGCATCCGATGCCCCTTCCTCTTCAGGTATCTTCGTTATTGAATGTCACTCTATTTCCTCAAATACCTGGGTACTTGATACTGGGTGTAGCTCACATATATGTAATGACATACAGGGGCTAAGGAATAGAAGAAGACTTGTCAGAGGAGAAGCAAATATGCGAGTTGGAAATGGAGCAAAGATTACTTCTGTTGCCATCGGAACCTATTTGCTAAAGCTCCCCACTGGACGTGTCTTAGAATTGGATAATTGTTATTTTGTTCCTTCATTAATAAAGAACATTGTATCTATTTCATGTTTGAATGAAAAAGGTTATCATTTAACTTTTAGTAACAATTGTTGTTACATAACTTTAAATGGCGTTCTTTATGGGAATGAAACTTTGTGCAATGACATCTACACGTTAGATTTATCCAGTGACGTTTTCAATATCGAAGTTAGCAAACGTGCTCGAATAGATAATCGAATAGACTCCTACACGTGACACTGTCGTCTTGGCCATATAAGTAAGAAACGCATGACCGAATTACACCGATGTGGAATTTTGGAATCATTTGAACCTGGTTCATTTGATACATGCGAATCATGCTTAAAAGGCAAGATGACCAAATTACCCTTTTCCGGAAAA
This sequence comes from Boesenbergia rotunda, assembly GCA_024364735.1. Lineage (NCBI taxonomy): Eukaryota > Viridiplantae > Streptophyta > Magnoliopsida > Zingiberales > Zingiberaceae > Boesenbergia > Boesenbergia rotunda. The sequence goes on from JAGFNQ010002406.1 coordinate 798, forward strand.
GATAATCCAGTGGGAGAATTGCTTGGTCTAATACATACTGATGTATGTGGACCAATGTCAACTCTTGCACAAGGAGGCTATAGCTACTTCATTACCTTTATCGATGATCACTCACGATTCGGTTATGTGTTCTTGATGAAACACAAATCTGAAGCCTTTGAGAAATTCAAAGAGTTCAGAAATGAAGTAGAGAAACAGCTTGGCAAAAGTATTAAAATACTTCGATCCGATCGGGGTGGTGAATACTTAAGTCAAGAGTTTCAAGATTATCTTAGGGACAATGGGATATTGTCCCAATGGACTCCGCCATATACACCACAGCATAATGGTGTATCTGAGAGGCGCAACCGAACCTTGATGGACATGGTTAGGTCTATGATGAATCATGCAACTCTTCCAAAATCCTTTTGGGGCTATGCACTTAAGACAGCTGTTTACTTGCTAAACAGAGTCCCGACCAAGGTAGTCTCTACTACTCCATATGAAATTTGGAATAGTAAGAAACCTCACTTAACTCACCTTAAGATATGGGGTTGTCCTGCTTATGTGAAGCGGGTTATATCAGACAAATTGGATGCTAAGTCTGATAAATGTCTATTTATTGGATATCCTAAGGAAACGAAGGGTTACCAATTCTATCATCCCTTGGAGCAAAAGGTGTTTGTTTCAAGGCATGCTGTATTTCTAGAAAAAGAATTTCTTTTACAAGAAAACAGTGGGAGTGGGATTGAACTTGATGAAGTTCAAGAAACTCCAATAGACATTACAGAGACACCTAGTCTAGACCCACAACCAATACCTCATAATAATGAGCTATCAGTTGAACCTAAAACAACACCACCTCTTCGTAGGTCTGATAGGGCACGCAATATTCCAGAGAGATACGGATTTCTCGTAAGTGAATCGAACAACGTGTTACTCATAAGCGATGATGAACCTATTAGTTATGAAGATGTTCTGAAAAGTTCAGAAAGGGACAAATGGCTTGAAGCCATGAAGTCGGAAATGGATTCCATGTATGAAAACCAAGTATGGGACTTGGTTAAACCACCTGAAGGGATTAAGCCCATAGGGTGCAAGTGGGTTTTCAAGAAGAAAATTGACATGGAAGGTAATGTAGTTACCTTTAAGGCTAGATTAGTGGCAAAAGGATATCGTCAAAAACAAGGAATTGATTATGACGAAACCTACTCGCCAGTAGCTATGCTTAAATCCATTCGGATGCTCCTAGCCATAGCAGCTCATTATGATTATGAGATATGGCAAATGGATGTGAAAACAGCTTTCCTTAAATGGAAACCTGCTTAAGGATGTATACATGATACAACCTGAAGGTTTCACATCGGTTGATAAAACCAAAGTATGCAAGCTTCGACGATCCATATATGGACTGAAGCAAGCATCAAGGAGCTGGAACATCCGTTTTGATGAGACAATCAAAGAGTTTGATTTCTCACAAAATCCTGACGAACCTTGTGTGTACAAGAAGGTTAGTGGGAGTGCAGTCGTATTCCTAGTATTATATGTCGATGACATCTTACTTATAGGAAACGATATATCAGTTTTACAAACAGTTAAAATTTGGTTGTCCAAAACTTTCTCCATGAAAGACCTGGGAGAAGCAACCTATATCCTTGGGATTAGAATCTATAGAGATAGATCAAAACGGTTGCTTGGTCTTTCACAGTCTACATATATAGACCGAGTGCTAAAAAGGTTTAGCATGTCGGAATCCAAGAAAGGTTACCTTCCCATCAGGCATGGGATCAACCTTTCAAAGTATATGTGTCCGCGCACAGAAGACGAGAGGATTTGCATGAATAAGATTCCCTATGCATCCGCAATAGGATCTATCATGTATGCTATGTTATGTACAAGGCCCGATGTATCGTATGCTTTGAGCGTCACAAGCAGATACCAGTTGGATCCGGGAATGGATCATTGGGCGGCTGTAAAGACAATCCTTAAGTACTTAAGAAGAACTAAGGATGTGTTCCTAATATATGGAGAAGGAGATATGGTAATACGTGGGTATACAGATGCCAGTTTCCAGACAGATAAGGATGACTCCAAATCACAGTCTGGATACGTATTTACTTTGAATGGAGGCGCAATAAGTTGGAAAAGTTCCAAACAAGACACCGTAGCGGATTCTACCACGGAAGCGGAATATATCGCAGTTTCGGAAGCAGCAAAGGAAGCAGTTTGGATCAAGAAGTTTGTCTCAGAACTTGGTGTGGTTCCAACCATTGATGAAGCAGTGCTGGTTTACTGCGACAACAATGGAGCTATTGCACAAGCGAAGGAACCAAGGTCTCATCAGCGATCCAAACACGTGCTTCGACGCTATCATCTGATCAGAGAGATTATAAGTAGGAATGACATACAAATTGAGAGAGTTCCCACTGAAAGGAATATAGCGGATCCTTTAACTAAGGCCATGCCTCAAAGCAAGTTTGAGGGTCATGTTAGAGCCTATGGTATTGGATACCGTAGCGATTGGCATTAGGCCAAGTGGGAGTTTGTTAGTGATATGAGAGAAGTGTCCTAAGACAATTGCCTTATGATGTAAACATTTATATTAATAAATGATAATTCACTATTTGAGTATACATGTTTTGTGTATTTGATTGGGATCTTAAACTCATCTACTGAATGTCCGCAATACAACTCACAGCATAAGAGAATTTGTGATGGGATCACAACTAGTGATTATCTCTAATGTGCAATTGTGAAGTATTGAAATTATCCCTAGTCGATGAATTGATAAAAACGGACACTATCAATTCTGTTGAGACTAGCATGGGTTATTCTCTAATCAGCTGATTTTCACTGGCTGGTGACATTGGGATGTCCGGAGATAAACATGGATGCTAGTTAAGGGAACTAGTTCATTGGAGTGACTAGCTGTAAAACTTCATATGGTTATCTATAAAGATATGTCAATGAAGTTCTTACTGCAGCTTAAGTGCGATGTTCCTTTGACTTGCGGTGTTCAAGTCATCTTGGTCATGGAGACTTATACTTTAACATCTTAAGCAAACATCTCCAAGGAGGTGTGGACCCAGGATGATTGGGTATAAGCCGAAGTGCCCGAAGATGTTTGAACAGCCTACAAAGGATTCACCACTCCTTGCGAGGAGATGTATACCCAGGCCTATCGTCGGATTGTTACTCAAAACCTCTGGCCAGAGTATATCATGATTAGAGTGCGAGTCTCTTACATGAGAGTAATTAGAAATCCAAAGGACGAGAAAGACACTACTTGGGCTAGGTGTGACGTAGTCAGCCTAGTGGGGACTGACACCATAGACCGTGTCCTGAACCAAGTGGGTATAAGGTGGTAAAGGGAATGGGGCACGATTCATTAGAGCTGCTGAAGGGTTTCAGAATAATTTCTTCTGAGGTCAAACCGTTGATCTTTCGATTAATTGGGGATCATGATGTACTACTAGGTGTCACTCATGATCGTTCTATAATTAGTTGATTATAGACGGCCAACATAAATCGAAAGCCTATTTAGTCACACGCACTGCGAGTGATCCGAGGGATTTAAAACGAGTTGAAAATTGGATTTTCTGATCAAGAGAAATAAGTCGAATCTGAGTTAATCAGAGGCGCAATGGAAACTAAAAATGGCTAAGTCTTTTGAAGGCTTTTTGGGCGAATTAAATGAGTTTAATTTGCGATTGGTTCGGGTCGGTTTTGGCCGGCCAAAGAGGGTGTTAACCCTCCTTGGGTGGCCGGCCAATAAAGGGAGAATAAACCAATTTAATTGGTTTAATTAATAAAATAAATCTAGCGCTATTTATTTTATAAATTATGGATGAATAAATTTGTATAAAGAAATTTATATAAATAAATTTGTAGAAATTTATTCTTTTTATGGAAGTTAAAATAATCCATGAAATGGTTTATTTTAATTTTATAAAATCAATTAAGAATTGATTTTTCCATAATAAGAAAGTTTATAAATTTCTTATAAAATTTATTCCATAATTTAAAGAGAAGAGGAATTTGTTTTATTATAAATTAGTTATAATAAGACTCGGCTTAAAAGGAATAATTAATAAGAGAATTTATAAGATAAATTTCTTATAACTAATTCCGTTAATTCGGTTTAGAGGGAGATTTAGCAAAGGAGTTGCTACTATATAAAGGAACCAAAGGCAAGCCCTTATTCCCAATCAACTAATCAAGTTGTGAAGAGCTCTCCCTCTCTCTCTTCTCTTCTCCCTCTTCTCTTCTCCCCACCTAGGGCCGGCGCCCTCTTGGAGTTTTAGGGTCGGCACCCTCTTGAAGAACTAGGGCCGGCGCAACCCTCTCCTCCCCTTGTGAGTTGCCGTGAGCTTCAACAAGAAGGAGAAACCAAACAAGAAGAAGAAGAAGCGGATAGCGACTCCTCTCTTCCCGGAATTTAGATTCCGTTTCTTCTTGGTGAATTTCCTATTTTTCTCTTGTTCTTCTTTGTTGTGCCTATAGAGAATCTAGTAGTTCTCGTCGGCACCAAACTCGTGACTTTGCGAAGTCATCCCGAAGAGAACTCGGCGTGGACGCGAATAGAGGCGAAGCTTCCAAGGGACGCTACGGTTGGATCTCGTCCCTTACTTCGAGTTACGAGAGGTATAATGTAAATTAGCTAACTTTTCCGCAAAGTTTTATTCTATGATTATGTCAACACACTATAAGGTTGCATGCTAGATACGAAGTTAAAATAATTTAGGAAATTATTTTATGCAAACTCTTCCGCTGCACGTAAAAATTTAAAATTTTACGAACTCGTATCCTTGTCGACATGCACCCGGTCCCAACATTGGATGCCGAGCTGTCCTTTGCCCGGTGCCTAGCAGTCCTTTGCTAGGGCTTCATTCCCAAGCCGTCCTTCGCCTGGCGCCTAGCAGTCTTTTGCTAGGTCTTGGATACTGGCAGTCCTTCGCCAGTTGCCTAGCAGTCCTTCGCTAGGGCTTGGATACTGGCAGTCCTTCGCCAGTTGCCTAGCAGTCCTTCGCTAGGGCTTGGATACTGGCAGTCCTTCGCCAGGTGCCTAGCAGTCCTTCATTAGGGCTTGGATACTGGCAGTCCTTCGCCAAGTGCCTAGCAGTCCTTCGCTAGGGCTTTATATCCTGGCAGTCCTTCGCCAGGTGCCTAGCAGTCCTTCGCTAGGGCTTTGTCTCTGCACACTTGAGTAACATTGTTAGATCACAAACAAACTTAACTTTGAATCCTTTGCCAATATCAAAACAAGGTTCGATATGGTGTTTCCTGCACCAACAATCTCCCCCTTTTTGATTTATGGCAACACAATTCAAAGTTAAGTATAAACATATAATAGTTAAGAAATGATGGAGTATGAACAGTATAAGTGTAGATTAAAAAAATTTATACTCCCCCTCAATCCCTAAATACTTGTGTTATAACCCTTAACTTTGACCTTTCCTCCCCCTTTGACATATATCAAAACCAACATGGGTGAACAAAAAAAATTTTGCAAACCTAAATTTTGTAACATAACTTTTACTTGGCTTTGCAAAAAGGAATTTTATTTAGGCAAAATTTTGACGCCAAATTTCCAATACTTAGAAAATTTTGTTACCAACCAGTAAAGTTGATTTTCCAAAAGATGTACTTAAGCTTTGAAAAACAAGTAAAGTTAATTTTCGAAAATATTGAACTTTGAAAGACAAGAACTTTACTTTTTGAAAGACAAGAAAAAAATAATTTTAGCCTTTTCTCTCCTTTCCAATCTCTCCCCCTTAATGAGAAATTCTTCTCCTTAGCCATATATCAATAAGGAAGAAAAAATATATATATATGTTTTAAAAAAAATTTAAAATTTGTGTATCAGAGCCTATGAGTTTTAAAAACATAAAAATACTTAGCATAATTTTTGAAAGCATAGCAAAAGCTTAACATGCACCAAAACTCCACTTTGAAAGGCATTTAAAAAAATTATTTTTGTAGGCAAGTCTTTTAGAAAATTCATTCACTTAGAACACTATTGCCTTGAAAATATTAGTACTTTTGAAAACATTATATTTTGAAAAGTAGAAGTACTTTTGAAAGATATTGTGCATTTTTGAAGATATAAGAAGATTATGCATTAAAAACTCTAAGTGCTTTTGTAATATTAGAGAAAATTATCTTTTGAAAGTACTTACAAAAGTATTTTTTTTAACGCATAATATTTTACTTGCTTTGGTTACTTTTCCAGTCTGACACAATCCTAGGAAACCTTGTTAACTACAAGGGCAGTTTCCTAAGTGTCCTGGAAATTTTCCAACTCAAGTAAATATTATTTCCAAAAGAATTTAAAAAAAATAAAATAATAATATTTTGAAAGAAAAATTTAAGTTTTCAAAAGGATTTTAAACGTGTAGTGCATGAAAACATATAATTCAATAATTCTTTTAATTTAATCTCCCCCTAAACTTGACCCAGTCCTAGGAAGCTTGTTGACTACAAGCGATCTTCCTCTGAGTCTTAAGGTTTGATTTAAATTATAAGAATTGTCTAATAACTTAAAAAATAATTAATAAACACATTTCAGAAATTCTTCTCTTGACTCAAACTCCCCCTAAATTTGACACATCCTAGGAGTCCTTATGGATCATGAAGTGGACCTTCCTCTGTGTCTTTAGGGTTTATTAAAATCAAAAGAACAGTTTTGAATATCAGTACGGTAATATAATTTTAGGAAATTCAACTTGAAATGAAGATAATTTTCAAACATAAGCCCCTTTTTCGAAAAACATTTTGAAACGATAATGATTTTTGTAAAGCACAATTTTGAAAAATATAGTGATTATTTGAAAAACTTCTTCTTTTAGTTTGAACTTCCCTTAAATCTGACACAGTCCTGGGAGGCTTGTTGACCACAAGTTAATCCTCCTCTTAGTCTTAGGGTTTGTCAAAATTAAAGGAACAATTTTGAACATGCCTTTTGAGTATGATAATTTTTAAGGAGATAGATTTTTGAAAATATAATTTGGTATGATAACACAATTTTCGAAAACCATTTTGAAATGATAATAATTTTTCAAAGATATTTTGAAAGAAAATTAAAAAGAATAAACTACTCCCCTTTAATATTTAACTCAATCTAATGTCCTAGGGGACTTCAGTGTTATCCATGTTTGACTATGTTGACTAGGTTTGACCAATAATTGACCCAATCAAGTCCTAGACTTTATTTATTGTGATATTTGACATGAAGTAAAAGATGAAAAAAAAGTAGAGTACAGTGAATTAATTTGAAAACAAGAGATAATTTTGAATAACTTTTGAAAGTATATTTTATTTGAAAGGGTAGTGAGTTATGCATTTAGGTCCTAGATGTCTCACCCAGTTCTACATGATCAAGCATGTTAACCTTAAGGGTTTTTGTGAGACAGGTTTTAGTAGAAGATTTATTTTGAAAAGACCATGAATACTTTTAAAAATTTAAATTAATAATTTTTTTTTAAACACAATTTAAATTTATTTTGAAAAGAGATATTTGAATCTAAAATTAACTGAAAATTTGTGTTAGATTCGAATTTAACAAAAAATAATTTGAATTTGAATTTCAAAAATTGGCTTCCAGGTCTTGGCGAGGCACTAGGCCTTCTTTGGCCGTAGCCTTATGGGATCATCCACCCTTTCCTTGACAAAGCCTTTTAATGAAATTTCATTTTCAAAATTATTCTTTGAAAAATTTCTGGTCTAACTAGTTTGGGTCTTGGATCGGTAGCTTCGGCTAGTTTCACCAGTCTAAAGAGATCAAGTAAACTTGATCTTATTAGAATTGGTTTCCCTAACGTACTATCATCTCACCTCCACCCAATACTATGTTGTTCAAATTTCAATTAACTCTTTTGTCCTTAAACTAATCCTAATTAAAAAAAATAAAAGGAGCATACAATTAAAGCAAACAAAAATGATCTACGTTATATCATAATTGTAATAATATTCCGGATTTTCAAAAACAGCAATATTATTAATTAAATTTTCATATGAATTAAAGTTACCCATTTTTCTTTTGCTTGATTGTTTCTTCAGTATTTTGTAGTGGTCGCGAGCCAATTGGACCAGTTCCCAGGGATCCCTTCCTTCGTCGTCAGATTCTGAGTCTGAGTCGGACTCAGGTACTGGTTGAGGCTTCTTTTGCAGTTCTCTTGGAGTTTTCCCTGCAACAGAATTTACACCTTCCTCGACCATTACAGTATCTGTTTGGTTATTTAATACTAATTTTGAAAAGAATTTAAAATCAATTACCGTCTCAGTTAATTCGTTTTCTAAATCTGGCTTGGATTCGGGTTCAGACTCTGACTCGGCTGTTTGTGCTTGGACCGAGAGTGCAAGACCGCTTACTTGATCTTCTTCTTCATCTGAGATCTCTTGATGAAGGTTGATCAATTTTTCCCAAATCTCTCTAGCACATCTGAATGGACCTACTAGTTTGAGTTGCTCCTTGGTGAGGCCACATTGTAGGATTGCAGTTGCCCTTGCATCGATCTCGATTTGGTTGAGGGTTTGTTCATCCAGTTTGTCCCACTCGATTGACAACTCATCTTCCACGGGAAAGGAGAATCCCGTTTGGATGATCCGCCATAAGTCCATGTGGGCCTTCAGAAGGGACTCCATTTGTCTTCTCCAAAAGCTGAAGTTCTCGCTGGAGAATAGTGGTGGACGGGCACTGTTCCACTCTTGGTTGGCCATAAAATAACCTCTTGCACACACAAGAACTAACAGAATATACCAAGACTTGGTCTTGGATTAGTAGTGCGGGAGAAGAAGAAAAAAAAAATTTGCCCAAAAAAAATTGCATGAATTTCGAGGCAGAATAATAATAAAAAATTTGAGACAAAATTTTTAGGAAATGAATATTCTGATTAATGGTGAAAAATAAGAGTTAAAAGATTGCTCGAATTAAAGTGGCATGAATTTCGAGAAATAATATTAAAATAATAATAAAAAAGTTTATGACAAATTTTTAAGAATTGTTCGTTTTATTAATTCAGACTTATGGTGAAAAGATGAAAATTGAAAATTGAAAAAGGCGTAAGGATATTTTAAATCCACCTACAGATAATTTTTATTTTAAAATAAAAGGCTGAAAAATATCGAGTGGTCTTGATTAACTAGAAAGAAAAGAAATAAGATTAAAAATTTTGTAAATCCGAAAAACTTTCAAACTGGTGGTTGCACCAAGTTTGAACTTCCCCGCTCTGATACCACTTGTTGGATCGATAGAGCCGATAGAGGGGGGGTGAATATCGGTAAACTTTTCGAATTTATGGAGAGAGTAATTTGCACAGCGGAAAGAAACAAAACACACGAACACAGTATTTTTTACTTGGTTCGGAGCCTAGGTCGACTCCTACTCTAAGGCCCACGATCGTTGATCGTTTACTTTGGGCAATTCTATATGAACGCAAAATCAGTTTACAAAAAGAGAATTACAAGTATAACACCATAAACTTTTAATAAAAACAATTTCTTCTTTTACCGACGTCCGGTTGTAGGTTGACTTTCCGGAGCAGCAGGACGTCGTCACTCGAGTTGGGCAATTTCCGGACACGGCGTGAGCACAGAAGAGCGTGGAAGCTTTGGTTCGAAGTTGGGTGCTGTTTATAGCACTCCGGGGCGCCCTGGACGTCGGGGGCGTGATAAGCACCATTTTATTGATTATTTTAATTGCTAAAATCCATGTTTGATCCATGTTTTTATTGCTTAATTATGATTTTACCCTAGGTTTTGGAACTTTATCTTATTTTGGACTTAATTGTAAAATTACACAATTTTTGGATTATTTGGCCACTAATTTTTTGATATATTTTTGTAGGCATGAAAGGATCCTGGACCTCGGGCATACTAGGTCAAACTTGAGTCGGATGTGAACCGGATCGAATTATCAAGCCTACGATTAATCCGGGCCGTCCGATTCAAGAGCGGCTAGATCTGAGCCATCCGGGATGATCTGAAGCAATCCGAGCTAGGGTTAGGGTTGATTAAGCTCTATGATCAAGATCTGAAGGTTTCATCCCAATCAGAGCTAAATCAACCGTTAGATCAAGCAAGGAGGGCTCTAGAGCGTCCATTCACAGATATAGTTGATCTGGACCATCCGTTGCATATCTGGAGGATCCGAGCTACCACAAGGCAGATCCTGACCCCAGATCATCATCATAAAAGTTTGGCTCAAATCAGACCAAGATCAGCCGTTGGATTGAAGTGGATCAATCACAGCCGTCCAATGATGAGTATTTAATCAAAAATTTGCCGCAGCCAAGCCTTGTCGCGTCTTCAGCCTAGTTTCACTGTTCTTCGCCGTTCTTCCTCGTTTCTTCATCGTTCTTCAAAGTTCTTGCTTCCAAGAAGGCGTGACCACCTCATCTTCCATTCCAGATCGAGAATCAAGTCTTTGGCGATTGGTGTTTGAAGAATTCTGCTCATTTGCGCTGGAATAGGGGATTGCTTGAGGGTTTCGGCAGTCCTCAGTCCGATCTTCTTCGTCTCAACCACAATCCATTTCAAAGCTTCTGAACCACTTGTAGGGGTTCTCAGGTGAGCTCAGAAGTTTCCCAACTCATCATCGCAGCTCCACCAATTGAGATGGAGTGAATCGGATGGAAAATTCCATCAAGCGCAGATTTGATGCAGAATCAACTTCAGAATTGATTGTCCACTGATTTGCTAAGCCTAGGGGTTCGAAGCCAGTTCTTGATTGACAACCAAGAATTTCTTGAGCACGGGAGGAGTTGAGGAGTAGCTTAGACATTTACTTTTCGTTTGTTTAGTTGTAATTTACAGTTTTGAGTAAAACTCTGTTCTGTTTCTGCAAAAATCCAGATTTCGATTGTCTTAGTTTTCAATTCTGAATTGTTTAGCTTAATTAGGATTTAAATCTTCGAGTTCAGTAAGTTAGGAACCTGTTTGATGATAGTTGGAGTTAAATTTCAGTTTCATTGTAGCTTAGACTGCTGCATGCCAATTCCTTGTTTGCGTGCCATTTCATAACTGCAATTGCAATTCAGTTTCAGAATTTTTCCTCTTTGTTTCATTTTTAGTGAGCTAATCTAGATAGTCTAAGTTTGTTTAGACCTTAGCTTCAATTCTGAATCATTGTTTAGCTTGATAAGCCAAAAATTCAATGTGTTTCCTAGTCAAACCTTGCGTATCAGAAATTCTGCCCATTTCTGAACTTTAGTTCAGTTTTTAGTGCTCTTTTAGCTTGTTTTCAGATTGTTAGTGCTTAGTTTATTCCCTGCAATTAGAGATCACATTTAGGGTATGAATTCAGTAATCTAAGTTGTCCAGAATTGTTTCTGAATCCCATTTTGTTTAGCTTAGTATTTCTGAAATTTCTGGACATTTAAGTTTAGTTTCGGTTTGTGTCTTGCTTGACTGCTTTAGGACTGCTTTCTTCATTCATTCCTACCAAGTTTTCCATTAATAGCTTGCTTGCCAAATTGCATTCGATCAGTTACAATTCTGAATTGTTAGAAGTGGTTTTAGGTACAAAAATTCAGAGCTTGGCTCAACAAATTCAGCTTGTGTGCCAAGCTGTTTGGGAAATATTTTTACATCAGTTTTCACTTGTTTTTATGGCAGAAAATAGCTTCTTGAATTCTATTGATATCACCTTTAGATTCCTTGAATTTTCCTTGCATTTGTTAGCTTTCTTACTTGCGGCTAAGTGGAGTAATAGGTTTAGTTCCTTGTTAGCTTTGGTTTAACATTAGGTGAGTACTAGGTGCCATCTCCTTGTTAGTTCCATTGCTCATTTTCCTTTATTTCTATTTCATTTTCATTCTAAATTGCAATTTCATTTTCGACCACAACCCCCAAATTCAATTACTTGTGTGAAACCCAAAAACAGAAACGACCATAAACCAAGCTCGAGTCAAACACGACAACTAGCCCCGAGAAAAATACGACCTGTGGCCCCTATATTACATTTTCATACTTTTGATTGTAAAAGGGTTTCCAGCACTCATTCATATTCTAAATCTGATGGTCCCAACTTTCGTGACAAAATTAATCTAGTAATTCGGGCTCATCAGGGCGCCCTGCCACGTGTCAGCCGATCCGGTTTTAGCTCGGTCAAGTGTTATCCCATCCGAATAGGGATAATTTTGACTCTGGGGGCGCCCTGGTCGCAGAGGGCGCCTTGGCTGACTTCTTCCGCGTAGAAATCTCGGCTATGGATAAAGATGAAGCGTCGCTGACTTGGGCCCGGGGCGCCTTGGCTGCTGAGGGTGCCCTGGCTGCTGAGGGCGCCCTGGCTGCTGAGGGCGCCCTGCCCAGTAAGCAGCCGAAGCCCTTTTTGCTTCACTTGGTTCTGGTTCACCTTGGGGGCGCCCTGGACACTCAGGGCGCCCTGCTCAGCTGCTGCCTCATTCCTTTGAGGCTCTCTGAGTTGCAGACACACGTTCCTTCGGTCCTGCATCCAGGGTTAGTCCAAAAAGCAATTAATTATTATTTTATACAGCCTTAGCTGTCTTGGTTCTGACTTTGGTCTCCAATATGGAGCCCTAGGTCGAACCGACGCCTACTGTTCCCTCGACGGGGAACGCGTCCTCACCTACTCCTCTCGGGAGAATTTACCTGATGCCAACCGCTCCTTTGGTTGGACTTTTGCCAGGCGGTCCTTTGCCAGGGCTTGGATGCCGAGCTGTCCTTTGCCCGGTGCCTAGCAGTCCTTTGCTAGGGCTTCATTCCCAAGCCGTCCTTCGCCTGGCGCCTAGCAGTCTTTTGCTAGGTCTTGGATACTGGCAGTCCTTCACCAGTTGCCTAGCAGTCCTTCGCTAGGGCTTGGATACTGGCAGTCCTTCGCCAGTTGCCTAGCAGTCCTTCACTAGGGCTTGGATACTGGCAGTCCTTCGCCAGGTGCCTAGCAGTCCTTCGCTAGGGCTTTATATCCTGGCAGTCCTTCGCCAGGTGCCTAGCAGTCCTTCGCTAGGGCTTTGTCTCTGCACACTTGAGTAACATTGTTAGATCACAAACAAACTTAACTTTGAATCCTTTGCCAATATCAAAACAAGGTTCGATATGGTGTTTCCTGCACCAACAGTTTATGCTTCACAGCAACTGAAGGAGTACGAGAGGAACTACCCCGTTCACAACTTAGAGGTGGTCGCTATCATTTCCGCGCTGAAGATCTGGAGGCATCATCTGTATGGGGTCACCTTCGAGATCTTCACAGACCACATGAGCCTTTAGTATTTGTTCACTCAGCGAGAGCTGAATCTCCGACAGAGGAGGTGGATGGAGTTTCTGAAGGATTACGACTGCACCATTAGCTACCATCTTGGAAAAGCTAATGTAGTTGCTGACGCCCTCAGTCGGAAGTCGAGAGTTGTTTTGGCATGCCATAGAGTGATGGTCACATATTTGCTTCTGAATTTATCTGAGTTGGGGTTAGAGAAGCAGTCTCGGACAGAGAAAGGATTGCTAGTGACTTTGATGGCTCAGTCAGATATTCGGACGAGAAACAGAGAGGCTCAGGCCAGTGACCAGTATATTCAGTTGTAGTCAGGCGATTTTAGGAAAGCAGCAGGATTTTTACACGTGATGAGGAGGGTATTCTGTACTTCCAACGGAGGTTGTGTGTACCAGAGGCACACCCTGTCTTAGAAAAGTTGCTGTAGGAGGTCACCGATCACGTTTTGCTATTCATCCTGGTAGCACTCGTATGTATCGTGATTTGAGATGTTCCTATTGTTGGAACGACATCAAGAGAGACATGCGGATTCTGTTGCTAGATGTCTCGTTTGTCAGCAGGTTAAGGCAGAGCACCAGAGACCTGCTGGACTCCTCCAGAGGATCCCCATTCCTGAGTGGAAGTGGGAGCATATCACCATGGATTTCGTGATGGGTTTGTTGAGGACTAGGAGAGGTCATGATACGATTTGGGTAGTCGTGGACCGACTAACCAAACCTACTCACTTCTTAGCTATCCGGAGGACAGATTCTCTTGATAGATTGACAGAGTTGTATTACCAGGAGATAAGCAGATTTTATGGAGTTCCATTGAGTATTATCTCGAATAGAGATCCGCGTTTTACATCGCGGTTCTGGCGGACTTTGTAGAGGGTCATGGGTATAGAGCTCCGTCTCAGCACAGCTTTTCATACCCAGACAGACGGACAGTCAGAGCGTGCTATCCAATCATTGGAGGACGTGTTGTGCTCGTGTGTGATGGACTTTGGGGGTAGTTGGGAGGACCATTTATACTTGGTGGGGTTCGCCTACAACAATGGCTTTCATTCGGCGATATAGGGCACCGTTTGAGGCATTGTACGGTAGGGCGTGCAGGACACCCACCGTTTGGGATGAGGTCGGTGAGACTCAGCTATTGGGACCCCAGAGAGTTCAGCACGAGGCAGAGTTAGTACGAACTGTCAGACGGAGATTATTAGCAGCGCTGGATCGCCAGGAAAGCTATGCTGACCGGAGGCGCAGACCCATAGAGATTGATGTGGGTGATCATATTTCCCTTTGAGTTTCACCCAAGAAAAGGGTAACACGTTTTTGTCTCAGAGGTAAGCTAGCTCCACGGTATATTGGTCCGTTCTAGATTTTGGAAAGGATTGGAGCTGTAGCTTATCGCCTAGCACTTCCATCGTCTTTGACCGGCGTCCATGACAGGTTGCATGTATCTATGCTGAGAGGTTATGTGCCAGATCCCACGCACATTCTATCCGAGGTGCCTGTTCCACTCCAGCCTGACGCTACTTATGAGGAGGTACCTGTACGGATCTTGGGATTCCAGGAGCGTCAGCTACAGGACAAGACGATCCGGCTAGTCAGAGTTGGATGGCAGCACCACTCGGATGCAGAGGCGACTTGGGAGATCGAGGAGACTATCTGAGCTCGATATCCCCATTTTTTCAACTGAGGTATGTATTGGTAGTTCATTTCTGCATGCATATTTCATTTATACCGTGGTTAGTATTTACTATTAGCAATGATAAATTTGGGAACCAAATTTTTGTGAGTGAGGGAGAATGTTAGAATATGTAAAATTTAAGGGGCTAAAAGGCAATAAACTCAAGCATTGGGGGCTTTTGTGCGAATGGTTAAAATAACAGGGGGTTTTCGCAAAAAGGACCAATCCTTTAATTGCCCTAATTAAAGCCCTCAATTCCTTTCCGTTTTCTTTTATTTTTCCTTTTCCTCTCCTCACATCACGGCCCCATCTCCGCCAACGCCAAACGGATTCCTCCATCTTCTTCTTCGCGAGCCTGAGGGCAGGGAGTTGTCGACTCTTCTTCCTCGTCTCCCCTTCGCGAGCCTTGCTGAAGCCAGAGCACCGCCTCCTCGTCGACGCTGCGGCCAAACTCTCCTCTCTTCATTCCTTCGCATGCCCTAGCTGCTCTCGCGCGACCTACCTCTTCCTCAAGGGTGGATCGAGCATCATTTTCCTGGAGTTGGGTGTCCTTGCCGTCTTCCCGATCTCCTCACCGGGCACTGACTCTTCGCAAGATCTGAGCAAGGAAGATTCGGCGAAATCAAGGTAAGGGATTTGTTACATAGTTGTGATTTAGGATTTAGGTCTGTGTATGTCGGCTTTTTAATCGGAGATCCATAATCAAATTTGGTTTGGAATGTTTTGGCATGATCTGTGTTCGTGATTTGGATTTGAGTGCTGCGATTTTGGGATTGAGTTCCAATCTCTATGCATGTATTGATCAGTGAGTTTGGATGTGTTGTTCAGAGTGGATCGATTGAGTATTCGCTGGAATTGTGGTTGTGTTATATGATCAGTAGGGTTGTTTTCAATTTAGGGATGTTCTTGGGTTGTTGTTGTTGCCGGGAGCTCACAGGGGGAGTAGATGCTCTGTGTGGTGTAGATCTAGGTGTTTGTGGTGGTCACCTTGGTAGATTTTGATGGAATTGATCCCATGTGGTTGGAAGGTGGTAGCCTAACCCTAGATTAGATTTGGATTTGATCCTAATGCTGATAGTGTTTAGCTTACCTCTTTGGATTTTTAGAGTGTATCTAGATAGGTCCACTTGTGAGTTTATGCCCTAAACCTTGAGTTATATCTTGAGGGTTTGTGGTAATTAGGGTTCGAACTTGGATTAGGGATTGATTTTAAGTATGATTTGTGTGTAATTAGGCTAATTTATTAATTGTATAATTAGCTAAGTAATATTTTGATGCAGGGCATTGACTTGGTTCACACGACGCGGATTTTATTTTGGACGGGGGGTTCTCGTCGCTCGGACTCCCTTACATCGGAGGCGGGTATCTCTGACTCTTCTTTTAGATTTGTCACAGATATATATATACTTGATATGCTTGTTTAGCAATAGCGTAATAGATTGTGGCATGACTCTTATATTTGTTTTGTTGATGTTGTTTGTGCCACAACTGACTTGTGATACCTATACCTTTAGGACTTAGGTTATGGTGCATTATCCACGAACCTTGCATATCATGTTGATATAGGTGGACTAGATAGTGGATGTTGTTTGACCAGTGTTATGCGTCATCGTGCACTGTGCATCACTGTCGATCAGGGGCCCCTTTTGGGTGAGCTAGGTCGACAGTCATATTGACCTACCCATACGGCCACTCATGGGTTAGTGGTTGACGGAGTATGGGTAGTGTGCTCTGTGCTGCTTCGCTCGTGCACTCATGGGTTAGTGAATCGGAGCGTGATAGCAGGCAGATGTCCCTCCTTGAGTTATCCAGATACCAGGAGATGAGAGGGAGAGGTCTCTCCCCCATTTATATACATGGGGTAGGGGTAACACTCAGACAGAGACGTCCTCCACAGATGGTCTTAGGCTGATAGAGATATCGCTAGGATAGGCCATGGAGTAGGAGTGTTACACCAACAGCATTCCGTCTACTCGATCGCTAAGGAGTAGTGATGGCAGAGTATGGACGGCAGTCACAGCCCTACGTCGGAGGGTGGTCTCCTCTCAGCTTCCTCCCGTACATAGGTGACGATGTCTGACCGACGGCAGGGGTGACCATGTCATTGCACTTTGTGTATTCATTTATTTTGCCCTTACTTCATTTTTACTTGATGCTGCATTATGATTGACATGTACTTACAGGAGACCCTTACGTCTGGTCTTGGAGACTCTGCTATTTTGGTATGGTAGTTTGTATTTTGCTCTTGCAGATGTTTTTATTCCTGCCTACGCACGTGTTATTTCAGTAGTCTATTACACTGTTGCTATCTTAAAATATCTTATATATATACGATGAGATATTCGCTGAGTTCTATGACTCATGCCGCTAGCTCCTTATTTTTATTTCAGGATGATTGTCTGGAGCATGCCCGACAACCTGTCCCAGTTCGCGTACTCGTCGAGATGACTTCGGGATTTTTCGTCTGTTTTATTGGTAGTACTTTCTATATTTTCTTCTGTTGTTGCTCTTGTGTTGGATTTTAGTCATACTATACGGCAGTATAGTTGTACTTTTGTGAGACCTTTATGCCTCGTGTTTTGTCGTAAGTCGGACCGATCCGCAATCAGGTATGATTTACTCAGTTTTACTTTATGTTATGTCTTGATATGAGGCTTGAGGCTCATTTAAACTGCGTGGTTGTGATTTATATTGATGTGTGTATATGTAATTGTCCGCCGGACAGGGGAGGTGCTGTCCGATTTTCTATTGGATCAACGGCTCCTGGGGGTCTCGGGGCGTGACACCAAGATACCCGTTGACCCCCCTTTAAATCTCCTTCCAAGTCTTTTCAGTTATCATCAATAAAGTTTGAACCGACAGATCAAGCCAACCTAGCAAGTGACAACCCGACAAAAATCAATTTGATAGAAGCTAGCCAAGTGGGAGCTACTTCAATAGGAGTCAACCCATCTCTTGATCCCAGACTAGATCTAATTGACATCATTTGTGGAAAAATCTAAGATGAGACATTGAGATGGGACACACCAAAATGAAAGCAACTCGGTTGCCCTTAGAACGCCATCCACCTCTAACTTTATTGCTTTAAGTGTTAGTTATCCTGTGGTTTTATTAAGTCGTCTAGTTTTTTATTGTTCTTTGAAATTATATCTTTAACAAAAGTTTACTTTTAAAATACTTGTTTCCCAGATCATATCTTCTCTATCGAGGATAGAGTCATCTCTTAAAAACTCTTTTCTCAAGGACAGAGTCACCTCTTAAAGACTCCTTTATTAGGAATATAATTACTTCAGACATTTTTTCCATTAGAGATGGGGTCACCACTTAAAACTTTTCTTCTGTCAAGGAGTGAGTCACCTTCGACATTTCCCCCATCAAGGATGTAATTACCACTTAAAAGCTTTTCCCTATTAGGGACAAAGTTGCCTTTGACATTTTCTCCATCGGGGATGGGGTCATCACTAAAGCTTTTCCTCTATCAGGGACAGAGTCGCCTTGAATATTTTCCCCATTAGGGACACCACTTAAAAAAAAATTCTATCAGGGACAAAGTCGCCTCTGACATTTACCCTATCAAGGGCAAGACTGCCACTTTAAAGCTTTTCCTTTATCAGGGTCAAGGTCGCTTCGACATTTCCCCCTCAAGGATGGAGTCGTCACTTAAAAGCTTTCCTCTATCAAACACATAATTACCTTGGACATTTCTCCCGTAAAGGATGGGGTCACTACTTAAAAGCTTTCTTTTGTTAGAGACAGAGTAGCCTCCGACATTTTCCATGTCAGAGATAAGATCGCCACTTAAAAACTTTTCTTTTTTTCAAGGACAAAGTTGCATATGACATTTTCCCGGTCAAGGACAAGGGTCACCACTTAAAGTATTTTCCTCTATCAAGGAGACAGTCGTCTTCAACATTTCCTTCATCAAGGATGGGTCACCACTCAAACCCAACCAAATTCATCTGTACAGAGGCAACTGCAGAATAACTAATTACATGACCTGCATAATTAAAATATTTGAAAATGCATGGTAAAAGAGTTTAGTTTCTATGATAAGTCAGATGAAAGGGCATGAAAATAAGGTCAAGTAAATAGAAACAATGGCTAATCAACTATCTTGTCCTTAGGCATGTTGTCAACAATTTTCTATAGGTCAGGAAATCAAGGTAGTGTTTGCTGGTGGGTAGTTCTCCTCCTGAAGTTGGTTGTAGTCATTATGTCATTAGTCCAATCAGAGAGAGTTGCTGCATGGCCTTGTCTCAGTCTTATTTATTGGTGTAATTTTCGTTAAGTCAGGGTTGACTTAGTTTGACTAGGCTCAAATGAGCTTTGAGTTTCGATATT
>JAGFNQ010002406.1:21758-45447 GCA_024364735.1 Boesenbergia rotunda
ATAAATTTATATACGTCTAACAGTCAGAACATGCCCGTTGACTCGGTTATGAAACCAACTTGTGGAAAAATCATAGGGAAAGTGAAAATGGTAAAATGAAAAACATAGTAAATGATGTGACACTTTGTATGTAGCGATCTTCGACGGATTCACCATGTCTCGCAGGATATAGTTTTATTCGGGACGGTATTCGGCCGTCGCCCATGGTATCCAAGCGATAATCGAATGTGTGCATGTAAAGT
Source organism: Boesenbergia rotunda (assembly GCA_024364735.1). Lineage (NCBI taxonomy): Eukaryota > Viridiplantae > Streptophyta > Magnoliopsida > Zingiberales > Zingiberaceae > Boesenbergia > Boesenbergia rotunda. Next base: position 22,001 of record JAGFNQ010002406.1, read on the forward strand.
GTCACGTCATTCATTATGTTTTTCACTCTCCCATTTTCACTCTCCCAATCATTGCTCAGATATATATATCACGAATAATGATTGGGAGAGTGAAAATGGGAAAGTGAAAACCATAGTGAATGACGTGACATTTTGCATGCAAGATCTCCGACGGGTTCACTGTGCCTCCCAACTCCCAAGGTATAATTTGATTCGGGGCGACGGTCGAAGGCCGTCGATGGTGTCCAAGCCATAATCGGACGTGTGCTTGTAAAGTGTCACGTCATACCATGTTATACCATATCATTCATTATGATTTTCACTTTCCCATTTTCACTCTCCCTATCATTGATCATATATCACATATGTCATATAATTAATTAATTAATTAATTATATATAATTTTATTATTAAATAAATTATATTTCTTGATAAAGTTATTATTGAATACATCGCAGAAGTGAAATAAATTTTTATAAATTCAATATTAAATGAATAATTAAGTTTAATAAATTTAATTAGTTAAAGATAAAATAATCTCACGTCAAAAAATTAAGACAAATAGATTGTAAAATTAATAGAAGGGTACAATCGTTCAACATTAATTAGATGATTGACGACAAATAAATTAAAAAATTAATTTTAAATGTAAGCATAAAGACATAGGAAAAGGGCATATTTTGAAATTTTCGAAGTAGAGGGGCCAAGCTGCAAAGTGGCCATCAAATGTATCAGATTTCTTTTTTTTTTTCTTTCTCCCTTGATCCGCAGCACTCCTATTCACCCGATCTCCTCTGTTTCGCATCCATTCCTCGCCAATCCTTGCCCAAGCTTCACCGACGCCCTGGTAGAGATCGGTCGTTTTCCTCGATCTCCCTTCTTTCGTCCCACTCAAATGGCGCCAGAGGACCATTCCTCTTTCCCCTTCGTTGTCGTTATTGCCGGCGCAAGGGGGGAGTGCTCGATGGCGGCGATCCGGGTGGGTCGGTTCCTCTTTCATTTCGTGGTTGATTCTTCTTGGATCTAGTTGATCCAACTGTGTTGTCGTGAGATCCATATTTCGCTGATTTGGTGTGATACCTTTCTTTGATCGCAACTATCTTTGAACAATTCTGTGAACGATGGCTGGAGGAATGGCTAGCTCAGATCGCGGTTGATCTTTCTGTTGTTTCATTCTTGGCAGATTGGAGCAGAGATTGCTGCCGACAATTATCAGGTAAGGTTTCGGTTGTGTGGTGTTTGATTTCTTGGGTAAGTTGTATCGTTTAGGTTCCTTCTGTTGGCATTATGTTGTTTGTCTTAGATGAATCTGATGTGCTGAATAAATCATTTTAGATGTGTAGATCTTGAGGTTGCCCTGTTTTGGGTTAGTGTTTGATTACTGATCTCAGAGGTCTATCTTGGTTGCTGATCAAATTTGATCATGCTTGGTGTTGGCTTTTGATCTTGTGATCAGTTGCTATTTGGATTGTTTTGTCACGATTCTATTTTTGAGTGTGTGTCATCCTGTGGCTTAGGTTCGATCTTTAGGTGTAGTGGCTTAATCCTTGATGTGGCATGAGCTTCTCTCGGAGTTTGGGTTGCCTTGGCCAACTTGCCGTGATCCACCTTTGGGATAATTGTGGGTGCTTAACTATGGTGTTTTCTTTTGATCGCATATTTTGTGTAGCATGATACATGGATGGATTTGGGTGTATGATCTAATCTTGGCCGTGAGCTTGATATGGGTTAGGGAAGGAGGAGTTTGGGTTTAGCTTAGGTTTAAGTTAAACCTAAGTTGAACCTAAGTCCTATAACTCGGAGTTATTGGGATTAACCCTAATAACTCGGAGTAATTGGGATTAACCCTAATATAGTTTGATTAGTTAGTTTTAGCTAATAATCAATTGTGTAAGTAGCTAAATAACTATGCTTTTGGATATAGGACTTTGACTCAATTGGTTATTTTGCTACGGATTATTTAGACGGGAGATTTTCTTCATTTACAACCATCTACTCAGAAGCAGGTACCTTTGACTTTATCTCTATAGATATTGTCAATTTTTATACATGATTTATTTATGTGTAGCAGTAAGTTATGCCTTTATTTGCATCTTGATTTCCTACTTGATACTTATTGCTTGTTCTTTGAGGTTGCTCATCGTTTATTTTTATACGATCTCGATACTTGTTATTCTCGCTCTGTAGAATAGACATGTATGCATATGGGCTTAGGAGTAGTGATATATAACCTCATACTTTGCATTTGGTCGATCACTAGCTATACTTTGCATGTATACCTAGTGGTTTATTTTGCATCTCTCGATTTGTATTTTAGACTCTTAGTTCTTGGTAGGACTACTAGGTGGGTGTTGCATGTGTAGTATCATGCACCATCCTTGCATGGTTGCATAACTGGTGACCCTTGGCTCCCTTGTGGTTAAGACGAGTCATCAATCATACAAGACCTGGTCACACGATCACTTAGGGGTTAGTGATTATCGTAGTGTGGCCAGTTTTGCTTCGTTCTGCTTCTCTCAGCCACTTATGGGTTAGAGGTTATCAGAGCGTGGTAGCAAGCGAGGATCCCTTCTTCGTGGTATGATACGAAGAGATGAAAGCGAGACTCTCCCATATGACATGGTGTAGGAGTGTTGTCTCCGACTGCATCCTGTCCGCTCGGCTACACCGGAGTAGTGGTGGCGGAGTACGTACAATTGTCATAGCCCTATCCACTCAGCTATTTACATATGACATGTTACGGTAGCTGGACTGGCGTCAGAGATGACACATGACACTGTATCATGTGCATACGATGCATAAGATTTGTTTTTGATTATGTTTGCTGCATTTGATTGAGCTATGATTACTGCATTTGGATGATATGCACATACAGTAAGTATCTTACATTTGGTTGGGTGATTTGCATTTGCTCGTGTCTACGAGTTATATGACCTACTACTCCATAGATGGGATTAACACTGGTATGCATTGTATACTTAGTATGTTCGGTTGTGCATACTCTGTTTCCTATGAGATTGTATCTGTTTTGTTTCTATCCTACTTACATAGCTTTTTGATACCATGTATATCTGTCTTTATTACCCGCAGAGTTCACCTGGACTCACCCCCGATTGCTTGTTTACCTATTTTAGGTTGATGTTGCTCGAAGTGCCTTGCAGCCAGTCTCGACTTCAGTTTTAGTTTACATTTTGTTTGCGAGCATTTGTACGTGACATTTCTTACATTGTATTCGTTTTCACGTCGTAGACTTGTATTTGCGTTGTTCGACGGATGGATTATACTTTTGAGTCCTTTGTTGGAGTTTATGTGATGTGTTGTGTTGTGTGCCTGCCCGAACGACAAATCAAGTAAGTCGTAATGATTTTTATGCTGTGGATATATTTTCATTCATTTGCACCGGTTGGGGTTGATCGTTATTCTTTTATTTGTGGCCAAAGACCATATATATATGTATCTATGTTTCAAGTTGTCCGCTGTACAGTCGAGGTGTTGTCCGATTTTATATTGGGCTAACAGCTCCTCTCGTGGGCGTGACATTAATAAAAAATAGAATATGCTAATTAATATTGAACAAACCATTAATATTACAAAAATATTATTAATAAAAATTATAATTAAAAATCTAAAAAATATATATAAAAAATAAAAAAATTAATGAGCTAATGGTTAACCTTCTTACTCATTTACACCATATAGGCTGCATTTGGTTAAGGGTAATATAATATAGTTTGTAATATAATTGAGCCTGTAATATAATTTAGATTACATGTTGTTGGCCTTGTAATCCAGATTACAATACTTTTACTAGCTTTTGTAATGCAGATTACATTACATTACAGTTTTAAAACTATACCAAACAAAGTAATCAATCTTGTAATATAATTTTTGATTACATTACAAGGTTGATTACCCCTTACCAAACGTAGCGATAAAGTTTTGTTCGAGGTATACTATAATGCTAAGCGCGTCACCCCATGAAAATTCGGAAAAAGAAGTGAAGTCATCGTACTTTTACAATGTCCTTGGTTCGATTCTACCGCTCGGCTATAACATTCTAATGGGGAGTACATCCAGACAGGATCCTTTGTCCCCCTTTTCCCCTGTCCCGCCTGTCCCACTCGCCGGCGATGGCCCGTGAGTCGTCCGATCGTCGATCGGACTTCATCGATGGTTTTTGATCGTCGTCCCGAATCAAATGATATTCTAGAAGAACAGTGAATCGGTCGGAATCGCTGCAATTGCAATGTCGTCGGATTCGACGGTGAATCCGACGAGATCGCAATTACGGCGATCCCGACGAATTCACCGTACCCCCCCCCAGTGTATAGTTTTGTTCGAGGCGGCGACCGGAGGCCGCCGGTGGTGTTCGATCGGCAATCGGACTACTCGCCGACCATCACCAACGAATGGGACAGGCGGGACAGGGAGAAAAATGGGATAGAGGATCTGCCCTCGAGTACGTCACTGTCTTATTGGAAACCCTATTAGAAAGGTATACTACAATCTCAAGTACATCACCCATAAAGATTCTAGTAAAGAAGTGAACGTTATCATACTTCTTTCCATGTCCTTTAGAATTTAGTTCTTTCTCTCGGTTAAACCATTCTGATGAGAAGTACCAGACTTAATGTACTGTGATACTATCTCATATTCAGAAAGGTAATTTACAAAAGTTCTTAGACATTAATTCACTTGATCTATCATATCAACTGTAATTGTTATGCCCCCTGAGGCTCATGCTTGCTCGAAAATCGGACAGTACCTCCCTTATACAGCGGACAATGTGAAGCTTATACTGCATCATCTCACACCATATCAAAATCACAACCGCAAGCAGCTGGCAATAATAGAAGAAATAAACACAGTACATCCACGCAATTTATTAACATCCAAATAATAAATAATAAATAACTTAAACTTTGTAAAGTAAATGCAAATAAATAAAAATAACTCATGACACAAGTACTAGTCCACAACTGAACAATAAAATATCGACACGCCCGCTACGGAGATAGAATAACATCTCTAGGGAAAAAATAATAAACAAACTCAAATCAGAAACTCGACAATAAGGGACGACAGATGGATCTTCTCCTGCGGCGCGAGACGCAGCTACCTACCACCTGAAACAATAAAGAAAAGCAGGTGATGGTGAGTCCGGGGTCGAACTCTACGGATATAGCGAAAAGATAAATGCATGGTATAAACAAGATAAATAAAGCAGATATAAACAAGGTATACAGTCTCTGAAAAAATAGAATACACAACAAATGCTAAAAGCATACCTGTGGGGCATAATCAGAAAACTCCTATACCAAGATAATAAGCTGCTCGTACTACTGAGCAAGTTCTGATCAAATAATAAATGCAAATCAGATACGTATACAGAATCGAGAGCTGGGAGAAAAATCTCAATCCCGAACCCCAATACAAGGGGGAGCACAACCGCTCTAATACCCAAAACAAGGAGGAACAACCTCTAACTCAAAGAAGGGGAGCATAACCGCTCTAGTACCCGACGAGGGAACACAACCGCTCTAATATACAAGAATAAGGAGGAACAACCTCTAACTCTAAGAAGGGGAGCACAACCGCTCTAGTACCCGACAGGAGAGCACAATCGTTCTATCATGTAATCAATAAGAAACACAAGCACTCAAACCAGAACCATAACAAACAAATATGCAACTAATCTATTAAGTAAGGTATATCTAATGCTAACCAAATCCTAGATAGGTCACATGATATTTCTAGAGTACACGTGTACTAGCAGTACTCTTTAGATCAGAAAATAAAAATTGAGACTTTATAACCAAAAATTTAAAATTTTATCTCAAAGAGCAATTAAAGAGACTTTTGCAAAAAGTCTCTTTATAATAAAAAGGACTTTTGCAAAGGATTTTTGAGAGAAATTCTTACGTTTTTATAATAAAAAGGACTTTTGCAAAAAGATCCCCATATTTTTGGATTTTACAGTAATATTCACCTCTATGGTTGGATCTGATTGTCTTAATTTTCTTATCTAATTGATTTTAAATTTCAACTTTGAAAATTTTAAGCTTGTCTAAGGATTGTGACTTCTAATGCAAAAGTTATAAATAAGCATATCACAAGTAGTCGTCAATTAAATCGATAAAGTATATATGATCATTCCACGATACTTTAGAGAATGACCTACATATGTCCATATGAATTGGTTATATAACTCTATTACATCTATTTGCACCTTTGCTCCTCTTATTGGTTATCTTCCATTTGAATCATTTTATGCATATATCAATGTCTAATGTCTGACATGTTAAGAGAATTGAAAAGTCCTTGTGACAATTATTTTTTTATGCGTTATTTGGATATATATCATAAACGTCTATATCACAATATAAATAAATTCTCATTTGTCATATTGTGTTTTGTACCTGTAAATTCTCATTTGTCATATTGTGTTTTGTGCCTATGTTATGGATTATTTCATTGCCAGTAGGAGTATATATATTTATTTTCCTATAGCTTATGAATCAACACTTAATTTTGATAAATACTGAAAGTTTCATTTTAATAATATCGAGATTTATCCAAACAAAAAATAAAAATTAAGTTCCATAGTAAAGATAGAATAATAAATATATTTTTCAAATCTAGATAAATATTGATTTCTAAACAAAACTTAAAAACATTTATCGAGTCTACTTTAACATTTTTGTCATTCCTTGTATAGATGTATATATCTTTAATCATTAAGTGGCGGTTGACATTTGAGACAATTCTATATAGTGACACTTATATAAATAATAGTATCAGTATTTCTCCATCAAGTATCTATAGGTATTGTTCTGGAAGTAAACGACGAGGATGACGAATCATCAAAATGCAACCCAGGATGACGATGATGAGGAGAGGATGTCAGCGTCTGCGAAATTAACATGAACGTAAAGGGGGCGCACCGGAGGAAGTTCCGGTGGAACCCTCTCCGACGCTCAAGTCAGAGATCTTTCTTCTAGGGAGGAAAACGAGAAACTAAAGTATTCGCCTTCTAAAACTTACCCCCTTTACCTGGGTGTCGAAACTTCTTATATACCTGATGTCTTCCTCCCCCATATATCTCCAACTCCCCCCCCCCATTTCATGGTCATCGGTTATTCAACAGTTGTTCTCCTCTCCATAATGTCTTGTAACAGCTACCGTGACTATTAAGTCGTCATTACCATGCATTACAAGGAATAATTACCTGCTAAACTTCCTGTTCTGGAAAGAGAGGAGGGTACTTGAAGCTTTGTTCTCTTATCCCTAAGTTGTTCTTTGGGCTCCACTCTCCTGAGTTAGTCTCGGGGTCTACCTCCCATACTGAGTTCGGGGACCTTCCTCACTCCCCCGAGATAGCCTCGGGAGCTCGATCTCCCAGTCTGGCCTCAGGGGCCTTCCTCCATCCTCCCGAGATAGTCTCAGGAACCAAGCTCCCGGTCTGGCCTCGGGGCTCTAGCTTAGCTTGCACTGCCACATAGCTTTCTCGTGCCACGTATCCTGCCCCATTACTCATCCCTATCACAAGTCCTCCCCTTCAAGTCTAATCGAAGGAAGTAGGGCTGACTGATTAGGCTGGTGGCACAATGAGAGGAAACGCGGTATATGCAAGGCACACATTACCATTTCTTCTTCCTTAACGACTTGTTGGGTCCTAGAAATTGAAACATTCGTCTCTTGGCCCGAGGTGGTAATTTAAATCAATCCAAGAGTCATTACGAGTTCCGAAGCCCTGTAGTGATGGCTGCCCATCACCCATTAAAGGCCCATGGGGTATATTAATTACAAGAGAGCTTTCCTACGAATGGGTTGTTTCCACGTGGCAGGGTCCTTTCTACGTGATTTTCCTCCGATACGCTTAGTCGGGTCATACCAACTAACGACTATAATAAACTGTGACACCTCGAGATTTGTGGCTCTCAGCATTCACGCGTCATGCATCTATTCCCTTGCATTATAGCTGCTCCTTCCCTATAAAAAGGGGAGGTGGAGGCGGTTTTCCATCTTCTTGCACCGCTGACTATCAGAACTTGCGCCTCCTGCCTTTGCTTGCTAGAGCTTCTCTTTCTCGTGTAAGTCTTATCTACCTCCGTCTTCTTCTTTTCATCAAGATCATGGGCAAGGAAGGAAAGGGAAAAAAAGGTCAGGGTAGGAAGGAAAAACCTGAAGGGGAGGGGACTTATCATCCGGAGTGGTACGAAGCCACTTCATCAAAGGTCAAACCTAATACTCTGAGAGCTGCCTGTGAGACCTATGACATCTCGATGGAGTTAGAAGTCAAGGTTCCTAGGATTGACCAGTCTCCGGCAGAACCTCCCTTAGGGTTTTACACATTCTTCCTAGAGCAGGTAGAGTTCGGTCTCCATTTTCCAATCCCTCTTTTTTTTCATGGTCATCTCCAAGTATTTTGATGTTCCCCTATATCAAATGGCTCCAAATGACTTCACTCAGATGGGCGGGGCGTTCATCCTATTTAAACCGTTCGACATACCCTTGACTCCTCGTTTCTTTCATTACTTCTTCCTCCCCAACCTGGCGTCTAGGGGAGTGTCATTTTCCTCACGAAGGATCAGATGTTTCATGAGAGGACAAAACACATTGATGTGAGGTATCATTTTATACGTGATGTTATTACTCGTGGTGATATTATTGTTAGGAAAGTCAGTACTCATGATAATCCTGCTGATATGATGACTAAGGCACTCCCTATAGACAAGTTTAAGCATTGCTTGGACTTGGTTGGTGCTAGATGCTGAGATTTACCTGTGGGGGTTTTGAGGAAGAGGTGGAGAATGTTCTTTTGAAGATTTATGGAATTCGCGTCAAGGTGGAGATTGTTAGAGTTGGGTGAATTCTATTTAATCCGTTAATATTTATTAGATGTTTTCTTATTAATATGTTAATTAACAGATTCTTTATAAATCTGTTAATTAACAGTTTCGTTATTAATTTTTTATTTGACTAAGTATTCTAAGGTCCCTATAAATTGTGTATCTCATAGACAAGTTGGATCAATCAATGAAGAAAGTTATTTGGTTATCTCTTCTTGCTTTCTCTCTACCTCTCTTCTCTCTCTACTTCTCTTTACTTTATTATACGAGAGTTGTCATTTTTCCGTCGTAATTTCGTTACAGTAATTATTAGAATAATTCAATTATTAATTGAATTTCCTTATTAATCTGTATGTAATGCCCCAGTATATATCGATTGTATAGCTCGAGAAGGAGTTTGTTATTGTATTACGTAACTTCTTTCGATAACACTCCATCAACTTCTTTTTAATTCCTTCAGAGAGTGAATTGCTCGAGTGGAGAGTCCCTTCCAGCTCCCCTATCAAAATAACACTTGATATAATCCGCGAAAAGTACTCCTCGATACTTTGGCACCTCGTCATCCAGCAGTATCTCCTCGATCGGGCCATATAGAGTCTTCTCGTCGGCGTTCGGAGAAAAGAACATCGTCACCGACAAGCGAGGCCCTTGCCGGCTCGCCAACACGCGATGCTCCACGCTGATGAACTTGTCGTTGCTGATGAGCTACCAGAGAAGGAATGCATTCAATAGATTTTTTCATGAAGAGCAACGACGTCGAAGAAGGATTTGTTTACCTGCAGGAGATCGCCGACGTTGACCAGGATCGCTCCGGGAACAGGCGGAACGTCCACCCAATAGCCCTTGTGACGCACCTGCAAGCCGCCGAACGCATTCTCCACAAACAGCGTCAGGCAAACCGGATCGGAGTGCCTGGCGATGCCCATGGTGAGCTCCGGCTGTGGGCACGCCGGGTAGTAGTGCGTTGATATCGTGCGCATGCTCGACAGGTTGAGCCTCTTCAGGTAGTCTCGGCTCAGTCCGAGCGCTTCCGACAGCAGCTCGAAGACCAGTTCAGCCAAGCCGACCATGTGCTCGTGGTAGGTCAGCGTCGCTTCTCTGCAGACGCTGGGGATTTCTTGGGGATTCAGGGAGGCGTCGAAGGAGTAGTAGAGCGAGTCCCTCCAGTTGGCAGCTCTCGTCACGAAGAGGTCGCTGTTGCTGAGGTACTTCACGTTCATCTTCTCTTCGCGGCTGTAGAACTTCGCCTTCTCCGACGGGTCGAGCTCGTGGAACCTCCTGTTCCCTGCAGCGCGGCTTCGACGATCTCCGCCGGGACGCCGTGGTTCACTAGTTGGAAGAATCCCCAGGATCTCGACGCCTCGCGGACTCGACCCACCACCTCCTCCCGGCGGTGGGCTAGGGCGGAGAGGTCGATGATGGGGACTTGGAGGCCGGCGGGGGCGGCAGCGTCCTTGGGACCGGGGAGGTTGTCGGGGGAGTGGATGAAGATCCGCGGGAGTTCGGTGGTGCCGCTGTCGACGAGGCCTTTGACGCCGGCTTTGGTGGCGTCGAACGCGAGTAGCTCTTCCAGACGGCCGTCGGAAACGGGGTGTGACCCGTTGCCGGCGACGGCGGCGGTTGCTGCTGCTGCCATCTAGTTAGTTTATGAACGTTTTCGCAATTTTATGAAGCTCGATTTGCTCTTTTTATAGGAAATTTTGGCCCTTTGTTTAATTTATTATATCCACCCACGTGATTATTTTTTATTCTAATTAAACATATTTACCACGACGCTGGTGCCGTTTCTTTTCGTTCATTGTCGTTGTTGTGAAAGTGAACGACGTGATGATAAATTATTAATGTAATTTTTTCATGGTAGTTAGATATTTTTTGTAAAGGACGTTAAACTTATTTCGAAAATGAACGACGAAGGTGATGAATTACTAAAACGTAGTCTATGGTGACGATGACGTGGAGAATACGTTAACACCTGTGAAATTAACACGAGCATAAAGGGATATACCGGAAGAAGTTCCGATGAAGTCCTCTCCGACACTAAAGTCAGAATTCCTTTTATGGAGAAAAATGAAAAATCAAAGTACGGTAGTTCTGAAAAGTTTACCCCCTTTTACCTGGGTGTCGAGACATCTTATATACCTGACGTCTTCCTCCCACGTATCCCCACCTCCTCCTCTACGTTTCTTAATTATTGATTACTTGTCAGTTGTCTTCCTCTGGTAACGACCACCGTGACTATTATGACTCTAATTATTATGCGTTGTAAACAATAATTAACTAATGATTTTCATGTTCTGGAAGGAGGAGAGGATATTTGAAGTCTGGCTCTTTTAGGAGAGGATTTTTGAAGTCTGGCTCTTTTATCCTTACGTTGATTTTTGAGCTCTATTATTTCGAGTCAGTCTCAGAATCTTATCTCCTGAGCTGATCTCGGGAGTCTTTTTCCGTTCTCCCGAGATAGTCTCGGGAGATCGATTCCCGATCTGACTTTGGGGGGTCTTCTTCTGTTCTCCCTAACTAGATTGTCTCGGGAGTTCGATTCCCAATTTGATCTCAGGATACTAATTTGGTGGGTCCTAACACATAATTTTATTGTGCCATGTGTCCTCTCTAATTGTTAGTCCCTATCAGTCATCTAGATGAATTTCAAGTCCGATCTAATAATAAAAACGGCCGATCAGACCAGATACAGTTGAATCAGATAATATAATTATACTTAGAGATCGTGTAAATCTTCAAATAGTTAAACTTACCGATCTTTATTCTTCTTCAACTGCAGGGCGCCCTCGTATACATTAAAATCCCAACAAAACTCTCGTTTCAAAGAGTGAAATCCCTGAGAGTAGACTCTGTCCTCTAGCAGCGAAAACCTGAAAATACTCTTCCAGAGAAAATTCTCGATATTTTAGATAGGATCACATGTCAATATCAGAGATGTGAATAAAAACAGAGGAAGAAGAAAATTTTATTATGCACATTTAAAGTTTCAAGATTAATTACTTAGTTTATATTGATGCACTTATATTTAGGATGTGAGCAAATGTATGAGAGAGACGTGGGTACGTAGGAATCCAAAATTATACTGAATCATATTGACCGTTAGAATAAATTTATCCAAAGGAATTAATCGACATTTTGAATAATTATTCTTTTTACTCATTACAACAATGCATTAATATGATTAATCAGATTCCGTATTCGATGAAACGGCCAACAAGCGGCTAGCTTTTCGGTTGACGAGTCATGAATGATTTTTATTCGACCGTAGACTACTGTATGTGATTGGGGTTCATTATAAATAGAAGGTTGATCCGGGTGGATGATTTTTCAGAGGGATCAAGGGCTCGGTCAGATTTGATTTGATTTCCGAACCAGAAGTAGTTAAGCCGGACCAAAGGTCACCCGAGGTCGGGCACTCGGGGTCGGTCACCCGAGGTCGGGCACTCGGGGTCGGTCGCCCGAGGACGGACATCCGGGATCGGCTAGACTATTATAATCCGTCTCTGTCAGCAGTCAGATGACAGCCCTCTGACACAGTCATCACCTGACAAAGTCGCCACGAATTAATACGGGACAGAGAAGACAGTTTATTCAGGGTGTCAGGCGGCTGCGGCAGTCTCACAGCATTAATACGATTGTCACTATCCCGAATCTGTCACTTGATCCTCCCTTAATGAGAATTGACAGCACTGACAAGGCAGAGAGTTTCCCCTCCCCTATATAAACCCCTCTTTGGGCTCCAAAGAGGGGATTGCTGCCATTTCGCAACCACACCACTACTTCGTGAACCCCGTTTTAGTCCGAGCCGAGTGACTTAAATCTCAACCCCACTTGAGCCTAACCCCGACCTTCGGGCCATAGCAGACCGGGTCGTCTTGGTCAGACCGAGTCATCCGAGTGAGAACCGGTCTTCGCTTGTCGACAGGATCAAATTTGGCGCCGTCTGTGGGAATCTCGCCTGATCGAAAGCTGAAGATGAGTGAATCCAACCGGGTGACCGTTACTCTCTCACAAGAAGACCTCGACCTGCTAGTGGAAACGAAGGTGAAAAAATTGGCTGAAGCACAACAAGCAGCCGCCCGACTCACTCAGGCAGGTCCAGCCGAACACACTGCTCGTGTGGGCACTGAGGGGGGGGGGGGGTTCGCCAGGAGAACAACCCTCATTTCCATCGGGCGCTGTTTGGCCCGACTGAAGGAGCAGGACAATCAGACCCTCATAAAGCTACATCCAGCCATACCAGAGCTAGCAAAGGGAAGGCCCCCCTTGTGCTGATCCCAACAGAGCGCACAGGGTTCCCCTTCTCCAGTCGAATCTTGCAAGAGCCACTGCCCAAGCATTTCCGAACCCCGTCCATCACTGAGTATAGTGGAGTTGCTGACCCCGAGGAGCACTTAATGAAGTTCGAGAATGCTTCAATACTACATCAATATACGGACGGGGTAAAGTGCCGAGCCTTCCTGACCACTTTGGCCGGGCCGGCCCAGCGATGGTTTGACAGACTGCCGGAGGGATCCGTGAGAGAATTTGCTGACTTTAAGAGATTGTTCCTCCAGCATTTCGCAAGCAGCAAAAGACACCACAAAACCAGCCTCAACCTTTTTACCCTGAAGCAAGGCTCCAAAGAACCCCTCAAGGCATACATCAAAAGGTTCAATCAAGTTGCACTGGACGTACCCACTGCCACGTCTGAGGTGCTAGTCAGTGACTTTGCACAAGGCCTACAGGAGGGCGAGTTCTTCATATCCTTGATCCGAAAACCCCCGAAGGACTTTGAAAGCCTCCTCGGCAAAGCCAGTAAATATGTGGACGTGGAAGAGGCACAGGCTGCCAGGCGACCAGAGGTCAGACCGGCGCCTGAAATCACTCAGCATCATCATAGGAGTGCGCCCCCTGGAGGACCGCTCCGAAGTCCCAGAGCTGTGGGACACCGACAAGGAACCGAAAGGGGAATAGTTCAGCAAGTAGCCCAGGGTTGTCTCCCTTCCAGGTGGCAACCCTATTGTTCTTTTCATAACAGTCATACCCATGACCTGCAAGACTGGTGGCAGGCCGGAAGAGGTCGGGGTCGTGCCGGACGGGGCAGTCCAAGAGGAGCCCAACAGGGAGGCAGCCGAGGTCGAGGGAGAACAGCGCAAAACCATTCAGAGACCAATGCTCGACCGAACACACCCACGGCCGGACAATTGTTCCCGACCTCTACCTCCCCGGGGAGCGGCAATGCTAATGAGGAGTAGGCCAACCAACAGTGTTAAAATACGGAAAGGTTTAGGGGCAGAAAGGTCAAACTCCTAAATTTGAGGGTTTCTGGGAGAAATTTGGAAGAAGAGGGGCCTATTTGTAAAATGGCAAATCCCTTATATTTAATTCTCTTTCCAAAAACCTCCGGCCGAATTTTTAATGCCCGATTTCTTTGCCAAAAGAGCCGATTCCTTCCCTTCCCTGGCGCGAGCCCTAGCGTAGGGAATCGCAAATCATCTCCTTCCTCTTGCGGCGGAACGCGAGATCAGGGGCAGATCGAGGTTTGTTTCTCCTTCCTCTTCATCTTCTACTCCTTCGTTCTCCGCCGATCGGACGCCCTTTTCTCCTTCCATACGACGATCACAGCTCCGACCCCGATCTCAGTTCTTGAGTGTCTCCCTGTCATTGCGTTGAGTTTTTCCTTTTTGTTCTCAGCCACAAGCGTCGGATAGAGTTGGGTGCCGATCGTGAACCAGGGGGGGTGAAGTGGTAGGATTCGAACCAAGGAAAAACCTACTAGCGCCAAGGTCCAGGGAGCGTGCCAAAGCAGCCCTGTTCTGAAGTTTTGGGGTCCTTGCGCTTAGACCAGATTCCGGTAAGGTTCTTTTGGTTGTTGGTTTCGATCTATCTTAATGGAAGTTGTCGTTCTAGCTTCGACTTCAAATTCTTGGTCAGATTGATAGTGTCTTGTTTGAGATTACTCTTCGATCTGTAGTTTTTGAACAGAGTTGATCGAAGGAGTTTGAATTAGGTCCTTGGATGAATCTGGCAGGATTATGGTTGTTGATCCTGTTAGCTGTGCCACTGTGTACTCGTGGATGAAGAAATCTGAGTTCATGTTGATTCGGTGTGGGTTGTTGCCTTTCTTGCGTGGTCGTGAGTTTGGTTGTTGACTGATGCTGTGTAGGAGGTGTTCTGTGTTTTGGGCAGTTTGGTTCTGCCATTGATCATCTTGATCATCGGTTGGGTCATGGGTTGTGATAGTTTTCTTTCCTATGGTTGTTGATTCTAAGTTAGGATTGTGTAAGCAAACCTTATGGTGGGTGTGTTACAGTTGGATTATTTGTCTTCAGATTTGGGTAATTAGCCTGGATGCTAATATGTCGAGTGGTGTTGATTAAGGAGTTCTGGCTTGGTGTGGGAGGTTAGGAATTGTATATTATTTTAATTAATCCTAATTAATCTAAATAGTATGTTTTGTTATGAATTGTTAGAAATGTTAAAGTTATACTCTTTAATGCAGGGCGTTGATTTAGTTCCTTGTCGCGGATATTGTCTCTGTTTGACGGGTGGTTCTTGATGATTACGGACTTCTACTTCGGAGGCGGGTATCTCTGACTCTTCTATTAGAATTGTCACAGATATATATATACTTGATAGGCTTGTTTAGCAATAGCGTAATAAATTGTGGTATGACTCTTATATTTGTTTTGCTGATGTTGTTTATGCCACAATTAACTGGTGATACCTATACCTTTAGGACTTAGGTTATGGTGCATTATCCACGAACCTTGCATATCATGTCGATATAGGTGGACTAGATAGTGGATGCTATTTGACCAGTGTTATGCATCATCATGCACTGTGCATCACTGTCGAGCAGGGGCCCCTTTTGGGTGAGCTAGGTCGACAGTTATACTGACCTACCCATACGACCACTCATGGGTTAGTGGTTGACGGAGTATTGGGTAGTGTGCTCTGTGCTGCTCCGCTCATGCACTCATGGGTTAGTGAATCGGAGCGTGGTAGCAGGCAGATGTCCCTCCTTGCATTGTCCAGATACCAGGAGATGAGAGGAGATATCTCTCCCCCATTATATACATGGGGTAGGGGTAACACTCAGACAGAGATCTCATCCACAGATGGCCTTAGGCTGATAGAGACATCGCTAGGATAGGCCTTGGAGTAGGGGTGTTACACCGGCAGCATCCCGTCTACTCGATCGCTCAGGAGTAGTGATGGCAGAGTATGGACGGCAGTCACAGCCCTACGTCGGAGGGTGGCCTCCGCTCAGCTTCCTCCCGTACATAGGTGACGATGTCTGACCGACGGCAGGGGTGACCAGACCATGTCATTGCACTTTGTGTGTTCGTTTAGTTTGCCCTTACTTGTGCTTGTTTATACTTGATGTTGTATATGATTGATATGCACTTACAGGAGACCCTTATGTCTGGTCTTGGCGACTCTGCGATATTGGTATGGTAGTTCTTATTGTTCTCTTGCAGCTCTTCTTATTACTGTCTGTGCATGTACGATTTTGGTAGTCTATTACACTGTTGCTATATTTGACTATCTTGTATATATATGAGGAGATATTCGCTGAGTTTTATTACTCATACCGTTAGCTCCTTGTTTTTATTTCAGGATGACTGACTGGAGCGTGCCCGACAGCCTGTCCCAGTTCGCGTACTTGTCGAGATGTCTTCGGGATTTATCGTCTAGTGTGTTGCTAGTATTTTCTATTGTTTTCTTCCGCTGTTGCTTTTGTTGGATTTAGTCATACTATACGGCAGTATAGTTGTACGTTTGTGAGACCTTTATGCTTTGTGTTTTGTCGTAAGTCGGACCGGTCCGCAGTCAGGTATGGTTTACCCGATTTTATATTATATTCTGTCTTGATTTGAGGCCTGAGGCCATTTTAACTGCGTGGTTGTGTTTTATGTGATATGTGTATGTGTGAATTGTCCGCCGGACAGGGGAGGTGCTGTCCGATTTTCTATTGGATCAGCGGCTCCTGAGGTCTCGGGGCGTGACAATTTATTTGGTATCAGAGCCAAGTTCTCGAGTTACCTTGTGGTCTTGTGGGTGTTTTCGGATTTTATGTCGGAGTCGTTTTCTCGATAGACGCGATTGGGACATGGCGGCGACGGGACTCCTCCAGGCAACACGAGGTATATGATGTGTTTCATTTACCTCCTTTTTATCTATTATCTAGTGTAGTGTTAGACATGATGGTTTCCATTGTATAGCGGAGAATGCTGATTCTCTGATGGTACCGACTGATCAGTCGGGGGACTTGGGGTCGAATCAGACGACAACCTATTGATGGTTGTAGGTCTTAGTTGACTTTATCAGATATGAGATCAACTCACTTTAGCTCATGGAGCCTCTGTTACTGATAGATATCCTAGAGAACATGACTTTTCGTGATGCAGTAAGGGTGATATTGTTGTTTATCATCTCGGTCGATAGAGGATAGAGATAACCTATTTTCGTGGGACTTTTGATCTCAAATTTATTAAGCTTGGTTAGATAACCAAAAAGTACAATCAGATGTGACTTGTACCAATTCGGAAAGGTGTGGAGTTAGTTGCTTGCCACTTACGGGTTACCGTTTGTACTTGGTTTGATGAACCAAGGAGGTACCTACGTACTTATGATTTGTGCTGAGGCAAATCACTTAAGATGTTAGACCACCTTTGGGTGAAAGATGCTGAGGAAACTGTCAGGGAACTAAGAATCACTTTGTGATTATGTTGAGATACTCTTGAGATATAGCGTGTCCCTATGTTATGGAGTTAGAACTCAGAGTTTCTGAACCGGGAGTGGAGAACCGGAGGAATTTGGATTACGAGTAGACGGTTAGTCGACTCGTCTTGCGCTATTCTAGTTTATGAGGTTTTATGACTCATATACAGGTCGTACGTGTTGGATATTCTCGATAGCACATCGAGAAGCATGATCCGTTGGGATGCGGTGGAATGAGTGTTAGCAGCGTGACACCGATGAAAGTCGACTGTAATTGGTGTATGTTATAGAGGATGGTCTCCGAGGGGTAGACCGTTGGTTGTCAAGTGGGAATGGTTACGAGTGGACCTCCAAACCAGTCCATGTGGTGGTTCATTGGCACCAGAGATGACGAGGGTGCAGTTATCTCCTCGTCTCGGGGCTAGCGGTTCTAGCACGTGGACGTTAGGGTTTCTTATTGTCACTGGACAGTACTGATGACAGTGGTAGCCTTAGCTCTCGGACGTTTCCGTAGTTCGAGAATTTTCGGACGCATGTTCGAAGGAGTGTCCTAGCGTTTTCTAGGGTTTGAAAATTTTCTGACTTATTTACGGAGGAGTTTCCTTGATCGTCTCATTTATGAGACAAGTAGGGCTCACCGTTCTTGGTTTGTGTGTTTTGCAGGTAATACCGTAGATACAGAGACTTGAGGCATTCTTGTTGGTGAGCTGATATTGGGAAAGATATTGCGAATGTTGTGGTTAGAGGTTTGGTAGGTTAGTTGATGAAGGTTGAACCTTAGGGATCCACTGGGTTATATTAGACGTTTCCAATTTATGATTGGAAATGAGAATAGGTATTAAGGACCTTGTCGGGGATTTACTTAGGACTCAGGGAGGGTTTGAAGTGAATTGGGTGATTGTTCCAATTTGCGCAGTTCCCTGGGTTTGGTTGGCTATGACCGATGCTTGGTTGAGACTTCTCCAGCCTTTCATCATCCCTTACACGTCTGACCAGGAAAGGCGTGAAGTTTGTATGGACTGAAGCCTGCGAGACCAGCTTTCAGGAGCTGAAGCGGCGGCTGGTATCTGCGCCAGTTCTAGTATGACATTCTGAGGAGAATGGTTTCACTCTGTATACTGATGCATCTCTCCTGGGACTGGGCGCGGTACTCATGCAGCTTGAACGGGTGGTTGTTTATGCTTCACGGCAGCTGAAGGAGTATGGGAGGAACTACCCCGTCCACGACTTAGGGGTGACCGCTATCATTTGCGCGCTAAAGATCTGGAGGCATCATCTGTATGTGGTCACCTTCGAGACTTCACAGACCACAAGAGCCTTCAGTATTTGTACACTCAGCGAGAGCTGAATCTCCGACAGAGGAGGTGGATGGAGTTTCTGAAGGATTACGACTGTACCATTAGCTACCATCCTGGGAAAGCTAATGTAATTACCGACGCCCTCAGTCGGAAGTCTAGAGTTGTTTTGGCATGCCACAGTGTGATGGTCACAGATTTGATTTAGAGTTCTCTGAGCTAGGGTTAGAGGAGCAGTCTCGGACAGAGAGGACTGCTAGTGACTTTGATGGCTCAGTCAGAGATTCGGTCGAGGATCAGAGAGGCTCAGGTCAGTGACCAGCACATTCAGTTTCTGGGTAGCCAGGCGATTTCAGGAGAGCAGTCGGATTTCACATGTGAGGAGGAGAGTGTTCTGTACTTCCGAGAGAGATTGTGTGTACCAGAGGCACACCCTATCTTAGAGGAGTTGCTGCAGGAGGCTCAACGATCACGTTTTGCTATACACTTCCACTCGGATGTATCGTGATTTGAGACGTTCCTATTGGTGGAACGGCATGAAGAGGGAGGATGCGGGCTTTGTCGCTAGATGTCTCATCTGTCAGCAGGTTAAGGCAGAGCACCAGAGACCTGCTGGACTCCTCCAGAAGATTCTCATTCCTGAGTGGAAGTGGGAACATATCACCATGGACTTCGTTGTGGGTTTGCCGAGAACTAGGAGCGGTCCTGATACGATTTGGGTAGTCGTGGACTGACTAACCAAATTTGCCTACATCTTAGCTATCCGGAGGGCAGATTCTCTTGATAGATTGGCAGAGTTGTATTGCGGGGAGATAGTCAGATTGCACGGAATTCCTTTGAGTCTTATCTTGGATAGAAATCCGCGCTTTACATCTTAATTGTGGCAGAGTTTGCATAGGGATATGGGTACAGAGCTCCGTCTCAGCACAGCTTTTCATCCCCAGACAGACAGACAGTCAAGCGTACTATCTAGATTTTGGAGGACTTGCTGCGCTCGTGTGTGACGGACTTTGGGGCAGTTGGGAGGACCATTTGCTTTTGGTGGAGTTCGCCTACAACAATGACTTGCATTCGCCGATACAGATAGTACCGTTTGAGGCGTTGTATGGTAGGGCGTGTAGGACACCCACCCTTTGGGATGAGGTCGGTAAGACTCAGCTGCTAGGACCCCAGAGAGTTCAGCACGAGGCAGAGTTAGTACGGACTGTCAGACGGAGATTACTAGCAGCGTAGGATCATCAGAAGAGCTATGCTGACAGGAGGCGCATACCCATAGAGTTTGCTGCGGGTGATCAGGTTTTCCTTCGAGTTTCACCCAAGAAGGAGGCGAAACATTTTTGTCTCAGAGGTAAGTTAGCTCCACGGTATATTGGTCCGTTCTAGATTCTAGAAAGGTTTGGAGGTGTAGCTTATCACCTAGCATTTCCACCATCTTTGACCGGCATCCACGACGTGTTCCATGTATCTATGTTAAGAGGTTATGTGCCAGATCCCATACACATCTTATCCGAGGTGCCGGTTCCGCTTCAGCCTGACGCTACTTATGATGAGGTACCTGTACGGATTTTGGGATTCCGGGAGCGTCAGCTACGGAACAAGACGATCCGGCTGGTTAGGGTCGGATGGCAGCATCACACGGATGCAGAGGTTACCTGGGAGCTCGAGGACACTATCCGAGCTCGATATCCCAATTTGTTTGATTGAGGTACGAACTGTTATTCATTTCAGTATTCGTATTTCATATATACAGTGGTTAGCATTTACCATTAGTAATAACTGAATTTGGGGACCAAATTCTTATTAGAGGGGGAGAATGTTAAAATATGGAAAGGTTTAGGGGCAGAAAGGTCAAACTCCTAAATTTGAGGGTTTCTGGGAGAAATTTGGAAGAAGAGGGGCCTATTTGTAAAATGGCAAATCCCTTATATTTAATTCTCTTTCCAAAAACCTCCGGCCGAATTTTTAATGCCCGATTTCTTTGCCAAAAGAGCCGATTCCTTCCCTTCCCCGACGCGAGCCCTAGCGCAGGGAATCGCAAATCATCTCCTTCCTCTTGCGGCGGAACGCGAGATCAGGGGCAGATCGAGGTTTGTTTCTCCTTCCTCTTCATCTTCTACTCCTTCGTTCTCCGCCGATCGGACGCCCTTTTCTCCTTCCATACGACGATCACAGCTCCGACCCCGATCTCAGTTCTTGAGTGTCTCCCTGTCATTGCGTTGAGTTTTTCCTTTTGTTCTCAGCCACAAGCGTCGGATAGAGTTGGGTGCCGATCGTGAACCAGGGGGGTGAAGTGGTAGGATTCGAACCAAGGAAAAACCTACTAGCGCCAAGGTCCAGGGAGCGTGCCAAAGCAGCCCTGTTCTGAAGTTTTGGGGTCCTTGCGCTTAGACCAGATTCCGGTAAGGTTCTTTTGGTTGTTGGTTTCGATCTATCTTAATGGAAGTTGTCGTTCTAGCTTCGACTTCAAATTCTTGGTCAGATTGATAGTGTCTTGTTTGAGATTACTCTTCGATCTGTAGTTTTTTGAACAGAGTTGATCGAAGGAGTTTGAATTAGGTCCTTGGATGAATCTGGCAGGATTATGGTTGTTGATCCTGTTAGCTGTGCCACTGTGTACTCGTGGATGAAGAAATCTGAGTTCATGTTGATTCGGTGTGGGTTGTTGCCTTCTTGCGTGGTCGTGAGTTTGGTTGTTGACTGATGCTGTGTAGGAGGTGTTCTGTGTTTTGGGCAGTTTGGTTCTGCCATTGATCATCTTGATCATCGGTTGGGTCATGGGTTGTGATAGTTTTCTTTCCTATGGTTGTTGATTCTAAGTTAGGATTGTGTAAGCAAACCTTATGGTGGGTGTGTTACAGTTGGATTATTTGTCTTCAGATTTGGTAATTAGCCTGGATGCTAATATGTCGAGTGGTGTTGATTAAGGAGTTCTGGCTTGGTGTGGGAGGTTAGGAATTGTATATTAATTTTAATTAATCCTAATTAATCTAAATAGTATGTTTTGTTATGAATTGTTAGAAATGTTAAAGTTATACTCTTAATGCAGGGCGTTGATTTAGTTCCTTGTCGCGGATATTGTCTCTGTTTGACGGTGGTTCTTGATGATTACGGACTTCTACTTCGGAGGCGGGTATCTCTGACTCTTCTATTAGAATTGTCACAGATATATATATACTTGATAGGCTTGTTTAGCAATAGCGTAATAAATTGTGGCATGACTCTTATATTTGTTTTGCTGATGTTGTTTGTGCCACAATTGACTTGTGATACCTATACCTTTAGGACTTAGGTATGGTGCATTATCCACGAACCTTGCATATCATGTCGATATAGGTGGACTAGATAGTGGATGCTATTTGACCAGTGTTATGCATCATCGTGCACTGTGCATCACTGTCGAGCAGGGGCCCCTTTTGGGTGAGCTAGGTCGACAGTCATACTGACCTAGCCCATACGACCACTCATGGGTTAGTGGTTGACGGAGTATTGGGTAGTGTGCTCTGTGCTGCTACCGCTCATGCACTCATGGGGTTAGTGAATCGGGAGCGTGGTAGCAGGCAGATGTCCCTCCTTGCATTGTCCAGATACCAGGAGATGAGAGGGAGATATCTCTCCCCCATTATATAATGGGGTAGGGGTAACACATCAGACAAGATGTCTCCAAAGATGGCCTGAGGCTGATATGGATATCGCAGGATAGGCCTGGAATAGGGGTGTTACAACCGGCAAGCATCACCGTCTACTCGACGTCGCTCAGGAGTAGTGATGGCAGAGTATGGGACGGCAGTCACCAGCCCTACGTCGGAGGGTGGCCTCCGCTCAGCTTCCTCCCGTACATAGTGACGATGTCTGACCGACGGCAGGGGTGACCAGACCATGGTCATTGCACTTGTGTGTTCGTTTATTTTGCCCTTACTTGTGCTTGTTATACTTGATGTTGTATATGATTGACATGCACTTACAGGAGACCCTTATGTCTGGTCTTGGCGACTCTGCGATATTGGTATGGTAAGTTCTTATTTCCTCTTGTAGCTCTTCTTATTACTGGTCTGTGCACGTACGATTTCGGTAGTCTATTACACTGTTGCTATATTTGACTATCTTGGTATATATATGAGGAGATATTCGCTGAGTTTTATTACTCATACCGTTAGCTCCTTGTTTTTATTTCAAGGATGACTGACTGGAGCGTGCCCGACAGCCTGTCCCAGTTCGCGTACTTGTCGAGATGTCTTCGGGATTTATCGTCTAGTGTGTTGCTA
The DNA here is from genome assembly GCA_024364735.1 of Boesenbergia rotunda. Taxonomy (NCBI): domain Eukaryota; kingdom Viridiplantae; phylum Streptophyta; class Magnoliopsida; order Zingiberales; family Zingiberaceae; genus Boesenbergia; species Boesenbergia rotunda. The sequence goes on from JAGFNQ010002406.1 coordinate 45,098, forward strand.
GTATTTTCTATTGTTTTCTTCCGCTGTTGCTTTTGTTGGATTTAGTCATACTATACGGCAGTATAGTTGTACGTTTGTGAGACCTTTATGCTTTGTGTTTTGTCGTAAGTCGGACCGGTCCGCAGTCAGGTATGGTTTACCCGATTTTATATTATATTCTGTCTTGATTTGAGGCCTGAGGCCATTTTAACTGCGTGGTTGTGTTTTATGTGATATGTGTATGTGTGAATTGTCCGCCGGACAGGGGAGGTGCTGTCCGATTTTCTATTGGATCAGCGGCTCCTGAGGTCTCGGGGCGTGACAATTTATTTGGTATCAGAGCCAAGTTCTCGAGTTACCTTGTGGTCTTG
>JAGFNQ010002406.1:46311-110263 GCA_024364735.1 Boesenbergia rotunda
TTGGGAAGAATCGCGGAGGTGTGGTTAGATATTTGGTATGTCAATAGATGAAAGTTGAACCCTAACGACTCGCTGGGTTATATTAGACGATCCTAATTTATGATTGGGAATGAGAGCAGTATTAAGGACCTGCGGGGATTTACTTAGGACTCGGGGAGGGTTTGAATGAATTGTGTGATCGATAACTAACCGAATTTGCACAGTTCCCTAGGTTTGTTGGCTATTACCGATGCTTGGCTGAGAGTTCTCCAGCATTGCGTCACCACTTACATGCCTGATCAGGAAAGGCGTGAAGTGTATGGATTGGGCCTGCGAGACAGCTTCCAGGAGCTGAAGCGAGGCTTGTATCTGCGCCAGTTCTAGTACTGTCTCTGAAAAGGATGATTTTACTTTGTATATTGATGCATCTCTCCTGGGACTGGGCGCGATACCTATGCAGCATGGACGGGCGGTTGCTTATGCTTCTCGACAGTTGAAGGAGCATGAGAGGAATTATTCCGTTCAGACCTAGAATTGGTCACTATCCTTTGTGCACTGAAGATCTGGAGGCATCATCTTATAGGATCACCTCCGGGATTCACAGACTACAGGAGTCTTCGATATCTATTCACTCAGCGAGAGCTGAATCTCGACAGGGGAGATGGATATAGTTTCTGAAGGGTTACGACTGTACCATTTGCTACCATTCTGGGAAAGCTAATGTAGTCGCCGATGCTCTCAGTCGAAGTCCAGAGCTGGTTTTGGCATGCCACAGAGGATGGTCACAGATTTATTCAGGCTTCTCTGAGCTGGATTAGGAGAGCAGTTCGGATAGAGAGAGGACTGCTAGTGACTTTGATGGCTCAGCCAGAGATTCGACGAGGATCAGAGAGGCTCAGGCCAGTGACCAGCATATTTAGTTCTGGGCAGCCAGGCGATTTTAGGAGAGCAGTCGGATTTCACACGTGATGAGGAAGTGTTCTATACTTCCGAGGAGGTTGTGTGTACTAGAGGCCACCCTGTCTTAGAGGATTGCTGCAGGAGGCTCAACGATCACGTTTTGCTATACACTCCACTCGGATATATCGTGATTTAGACTTCCTATGGTGGAACGGCATGAAGAGGGAGTGCGGCTTTGTTGCTAGATGTCTCGTCTGTCAGCAGGTTAAGGCAGAGCACCAGAGACTTGCTGGACTCCTCCAATGATTCTCATTCCTGAGTGGAAGTGGGAACATATCACCATGGACTTCGTTGTGGGTTTGCCGAGAACTAGGAGCGGTCCTGATACGATTTGGGTAGTCGTGGACTGACTAATCAAATTTGCCTACGTCTTAGCTATCCGGAGGACAGATTCTCTTGATAGATTGGCAGAGTTGTATTGCCGGGAGATAGTCAGATTGCACGGAATTCCTTTGAGTCTTATCTTGGATAGAGATCCGCGCTTTACATCTCAGTTTTGACAGAGTTTGCATAGGGCTATGGGTACAGAGCTCCGTCTCATCACAGCTTTTCATCCCCAGACAGACAGACAGTCAGAGCGTACTATCTAGATTTTGGAGGACTTGCTGCGCTTGTGTGTGACGGACTTTGGGGGCAGTTGGGAGGACCATTTGCTTTTGGTGGAGTTCGCCTACAACAACGACTTGCATTCGCCGATACAGATAGTACCGTTTGAGGCGTTGTATGGTAGGGCGTGCAGGACACCCACCTTTTGGGATGAGGTCGGTGAGACTCAACTGCTAGGACCCCAGAGAGTTCAGCACGAGGCAGAGTTAGTACGGACTGGCAGACGGAGATTACTAGCAGCGCATGATCATCAGAAGAGCTATGCTGACCAGAGGCGCATACCCATAGAGTTTGCTGCGGGTCATCAGGTTTTCCTTCGAGTTTCACCCAAGAAAGAGGCGAAACATTTTTGTCTCAGAGGTAAGCTAGCTCCACGGTATATTGGTCCGTTCTAGATTCTGGAATGGTTTGGAGCTGTAGCTTATCGCCTAGCATTTCTACCGTCTTTAGCCAGTGTCCACGACGTGTTCCCTGTATCTATGTAGAGGGGTTAGGTGCCAGATCCTACACACATCTTATCTGAGGTGCCTGTTCCGCTCCAGCCTGACGCTACATATGAGGAGATACCTGCACGGATCTGGGGATTCCGGGAGCGTCAGCTACGGAACAAGACGATCCGGCTGGTCAGAGTTGGATGGCAGCACTACTCGGATGTAGAGGCGACTTGGAAGCTCGAGGACACTATCCGAGCTCGATATCCCTATTTGTTCGACCGAGATACTACCGTTATTCATTGCAGTATTCGTATTTCATGCATACCGTGGTTAGCATTTACTATGAGTAATAATGAAATTTGGGGACCAAATTCTTATTAGTGGGGGAGAATGTTAAATACTGGAAATTTAGGGATCAGAATGCAAAGTTCCTAAACTTAAGGGCCTATATCGAATAGGCCAAAAGCCAGGGGGGCAAATTGCAAAAAGACCAGCCATAAATTAATTTCCTTTCTCTTCCCTAATGTTTCGGCCGAATCCCTAAATCCTCGATTTCCTTTTCTTTCTGCCCAAAATCGCACGAGCCTCTTCCCCTTCTTTTTCTTCTCCGCCCAGCTCTTCTTTGTCGGCGATCGACGAAAGCGATCAATCTCTATCCCTTTCGGCCGAGAAGAACATCGAAGCCGGTCGCGTACCTCATCTTCTCGTTGGGGAGAGACGCGGATGGGGGAAACTTTGACCTAATGCCGACTCCTCATTCTCTCCGACGAGTAGAGGTGAGTTAGGGTTTTGATCGGGTTTTCTTCCACGATTTTGATGCAAACGTCGATAGTTTTGGATTCCTTCTTGGCTTAGGTTGGGCGATCGTGGGTTGGTAGCTTCATCTGATCGATTTGGTTTCACTGAGGCAAGGTCGAGGTCATCCCTGGGAGATCTTCTTCGGTTGCATCAGTTGGGTGATCGCCAGGTAAAATTGGTTGTATTGGTTTGCTAACTCAATTAGGTGCTTGATTCTTATTATTCTGATATTAGAGCTTAGATCTAGTGTTTTCAAATCGATTCTGGAGTATCGATTAGGCGTGAGTTTGGACCTGTTTAGTTCTTGGTTGATTTGGGATGTTGATTGCTCTGTTAAGGTTGATGTGTATTAGTTCTTGGAGGATGTGGATCTGTTTAGATTTACCGAGAGCTTTTGATCAGATTAGTTGTGTGTAGTTCTGATTTGTTGTTGTTGCTCTTGACGTTTGTTTCTGCTGGTTGAGGCTGCCGAGTGCTTGCTTGAAAGGTGAGGTTTTGGGTTAGAGTCTGTGGTGTTTGTCTACTGCAGTGAGCATGGTTCTGATGGGTTTGAGGTTAATTTGATTTCTGTTAGATTAAGATCGATTAGCTATGTAGGAAGATTGCTTGCTTTTGAATTCTTCTTATTCAGATCCTGGTCTTTGCTTGCAGAGTTCCCTACTAAGACTGATTTCGATTTGGTCTTGTCCTTGTGATGAGTGGGGATTTTGCCATGAGTTATAACTCTTGGAAATAACCTTTGTACTGTATTGGGTTTTGATCTAATTGGGATTGGGTTAGCGTTAATCCAGAGTTGGGTTGATTTGGTCTATATGTGAGATTTGTTGAGTGTGAACTGGATTAATGCGAAGTTAGGAGTTGATTCAAATACTAGTAGTGTGTACCTTAGCTGATTTGTAAATTATACAATTAGTTAAGTTGTATTTGTTGGATGCAGGACACTGATTAGATATTCCTGTTACGGATATTATTCTGGACTGGAGGTTCTCGGTGTTGCAGGCACCGACAATGGAGGCGGATATCTCTGACTCTTCTTTTAGAATTGTCACAGATATATATATATATATATATATATATATACTTGATATGCTTGTTTAGCAATAGCGTAATGGACTGTAGCATGTCTATTATATTTGTTTGTTGATGTTGTTTGTGCCACAACTGACTTGTGATACCTATACCTTTAGGACTTAGGTTATGGTGCATTATCCACGAACTTTGCATATCATGTTGATATAGGTGGACTAGATAGTGGATGTTGGTTGACCAGTGTTATGCATCATCGTGCACTGTGCATCACTGTCGAGCAGGGGCCCCTTTTGGGTGAGCTAGGTCGACAGTCATACTGACCTACCCATACGACCACTCATGGGTTAGTGGTTGACGGAGTATTGGGTAGTGTGCTCTGCGCTGCTCCGCTCATGCACTCATGGGTTAGTGAATCGGAGCGTGGTAGCAGGCAGATGTCCCTCCTTGAGTTGCCCAGATACCAGGAGATGAGAGTGGTCTCTCCCCCATTTATATACATGGGGTAGGTGTTAACACTCAGATAGAGATATCCTCCAGAGATGGCCTGGGGCTGATAGTGATATAGCCAGGATAGGTGATGGCCTGGGGCTGATAGAGATATCGCCAGGATAGGTTTTGGCCTGGGGCTATTAGTGATATTGCCAGGATTGGTCATGGAGTAGGGGTGTTACGCCGGCAGCATACCGTCTACTCGGTTGCTCAGGAGTAGCGACGGCAGAGTATGGACGGCAGTCACAGCCCTACGTCGGAGGGTGGCCTCCGCTTAGCTTCCTCCCGTACATAGGTGACGATGTCTGACCGACGGCAGGGGTGACCATGCCATTGCACATTGTGTGCTCGTTTATTTTGCCCTTACTTGTGCTTGTTTATACCTGATGTTGTATATGATTGACATGCACTTACAGGAGACCCTTATGTCTGTCTTGGCGACTCTGCGACATTGGTATGGTAGTTCTTATTGTCCTCTTGCAGCTCTTCTTATTACTGTCTCTGCACGTATGATTTCGGTAGTGTATTACACTGTTGCTATATTTGACTATCTTGTGTATATATATGATGAGATATTCGCTGAGTTCTATGACTCATCCCGTTAGCTCCTTGTTTTTTTTTTCAGGAGGTTCGACTGGAGTGCCCGGTAGCCTGTCCCAGCTCGTGTATTGTCGAGACGATTCTCGGGGTTTGTCTTGGTATTTTGATGGGGTACCAGTTGGTACCCTCTTTCTGTTCATTTTGTCTTTCCGTTTCCGTTGTTGTATTCGTGTTTTGTCGGGTTGTTTACATGGCAGTATAGTTGTACTTTTGTATGCCATGGAGGTCTTGTTCCATTTTGTTTCGTCGTAAGTCGGACCGGTCCGCAGTCAGGTATGATTTATTCGGTTTCATGCTATGTTCTGTCTTAATTTGAGGCCTGAGGCCCAATTAAACTGCGTGGTTGTGATTTTATGTGATATATGTATGTGTAATTGTCCGCCGGACAGGGGAGGTGCTATCCGATTTTCTATTGGACCAGCGGCTCCTGAGGTCTCGGGGCGTGACACTATCCGTTCATGTTCTAAGTTGAAAGTTCAATCAAAGATAACAAACTTAGACAGAATCAGAATTAAGTTTGTTCTCTGCTAACTTTAAACTTATTTCTCCATCAAAATAGGGATCATTCCAAAATTTTCAAAATAAATTTGAAACAAATTTATCAAAACAATGCATTTTTCAAAACAATAATGCATTTTCAAAAATATTTTTCAAGGACAATAATGTATTTTAAAAAATATTGTTCAAAGGTAATAATCATTTGCAGACGTTCGATTGCGAATTCTTTGGAATCTAAAATTTGAAATAGAACACGCCTAAAAACAATTAAAGGTTCGAACAAATTACCTTATCAAAACTGAATATAAAAAGATGACCAAATAAGTAACAACGAAGTCCATCTAGAGAGAGACTCCCCATTCTCTCTAAAGAGGAGGTGACGGCAACCTTTACTGGTGAACTAGTCCTTTTGTGTAACTCTCCCTACTCTCTAGTGGGGGGAGGTGTTGGGTGTCACCTTTGAGGTGGGCGTGAATGCAGTGTTTTCTTTGAGCAAAAAGTTTTCTAACAGTTGCAAGGCAGTGGGTCTGAAACCTTCCTGCAGGTAGGACATTCTGTACGAGGTATGATTTTGCGGTAATAGCTGGTTGACGCCGAAGTAGTCACTTGTGTTTGCTAGGCACCGGCCGGTCGGTTGCAGGACTGGGACAGCAGTGGGAGGAGATGTGCCACATCATCATCAGAATCCAACCAGATTGCTGATGGTAATTGCTGTAACCATCAAAACATTTTAAGCGAGAGTTCAATAAACTAAAAGTTCCTAGACTTATCAATGAACTCTTTAACTAATGGTTTACAAACCCCATATCGACCAAGACCCGGCTCTTTTAGACTACTCAGATTCTTGAAACTTGATTTCTTCCAGCACTACTTTTGCACTACTCTGATTTTCCATCACTCCTCTGTGTTTCTTGGAACTTACATTTTTCATCGCAGAAATATAAATCTTTCATTTATCTTCTAGTACCAATTGTCTAGGATTAGGAATAAAATAATCAATTGTCTAGGATTAGGAATAAAATAATCAACAATCAGATGCAATCCAAGTAAAGACAAAAGATACAGTTTATGACCTATACAAGTTCTCATCGAATTGCCAACTAATAGAAGATTGTCTTGAATAAGGACTGCTAGCCTCTCCAGAAACTAATGAGAAGTACCAATTTCAAGACCTCCAAGCAGCTTCATACTGCATACTTCAAATATACATATATCATCACAAACATCTGCACGCACAATAAAAACAATAGAGCATAGTTTCTAACGAAAGGCCAACCTGCAAATCAGCAAATCAGAATCATGTTGCAGATTGACACTGTAATGAGTCAATCCGTGGCAGTAAACAAAAAAAACCTTTGTAAATCCGTGCAGATCAATGGAGCATAGTTTCTAACAAAAGGCCAACCTACAAATCAGCAAATTCAGAATCATGTTGCAGATAGGCACTGTAATTTGTCAATCTGTGGAGATATCATCAAACCTTTGTAAAACTTCCTACTTGTTTTCTCTGTATTGGCTTGAGAGGAAGTGAGTGAATCAGCAAAAGAATGTTTTCCATAGCCAACGGAAGCAGATCTCACAAGTAAGCTAAGTCATAATACTCTAAAGCTTTATTCCAATTTCCTTCATGCTCGAATGTCACACTATCTGTGATGTTAATTGCATAGACGAGTAGATAAACACTAATAATAGTTGTGACAAAGAGCAGCCCTCTCAAACATGTGCATGAAAAGATGGCAACATTTTGTTTTTAGCAGGGAAAAAAACCTGGATAACTAAATATAAATAAGCAAAGTAAAAAAGCAAACAACTATTTTTTTTTCCCAAGCAATTACAGAGGATGTCACGAATATCTAAATATCATCATAGTCCAGCTATTAGTATTTAGGATTAGATATGTGGATTTCATCAAACCAACAAACTCTTTTTATACACAAAAAAGAAGAGAGAAAACTTTCAAGAGAGTTGAGTAAATGTTATCTAGCATTTACTCTCATGTTTCGCCAACTAAATAATTTAACAATCAGAATCAATAAGGGGAAAATTAGTTTATATATTGTCTACAAGAATTCAGAGATTTGAGAGGGTATAATTTGCTTAGCATGACTTTACCTGGTTTGTTTGGACAAGGCCATATATACTGTCTGGCTTATTGAGATGTCCTAGTGCAGTCATATGCAGATCCACATGTGGAGGCGACTGAATACAGTGACAAAATAAATCTGATACAAGTGATAATAGGTTTAAAAATAACAAACTAACATATATATATAATTAATGATGATTGACCGATTCCAAGTGTGAGAAATCAGGGTATCCTAACTGAAGACCATTAAAACATTCTTTATGCTAATAATGCTCAATGTACAAAACTGCTGTGAAGTTTGATCCACAATGTTGTAACATGGAGACAAAAATTATATAGAACAAAGACAGAAAACCTTGACTAGTCATTAATGATTTTACATAAATCCAACTTCTAACAATTGTTCATATAGAAAAGTAGAGGTACATCCAGAGTTAGGTTACCCTATTAGTTTTTCTCCATAGACAAGCAACAAACAGAGAAAGGTTACTTGTCCTCCCATATACACGAGAAGCAAACAAACAAAGATTACTTACAAGCTGCTTTAGGTACCACAAGATAGTCAATTGAAAGCCAGTACACCTACAAAAGATACTTTGTTAGACAAGAACACATCTGAATGAGAAAAGAGAGCTGAAAATTGGACATTAAAACCAGGCTGGCACAAAGGCAAAATATGTTGCGACTTGTAAATTTGAACACATTCAAAATGGGAACCACTTCTGAACAAACATGTTATCAAGTCATTGAACAGTTTTGGTGATATGTCTTATTTTGACAATGGAAGAAGTGAATAATTTTACTACTCAAATAATCCAATTATTACATAATCAAAGAAGATATGTGCTCAAAATTCATGATTAAGCTTATGACCAACACTAAAGCAATTTTCTTTGGCGAGTCACTTTTATTTGCAGCAAAATTAGCTGCTTTGTTGAAGAATGTTGAGATCCCATCATATTCGTTCGGAACTAGGGTCAATCAACATATATTGAAGGTATATACAAGAACAGTACATATGTTGCAATGGAAGTAAAAATGAGTAAGAGAAATCTACATGCACACTTTTATTAGGATACTACAGAACATATATCAAATATATAAAGTTTTTTGTAGAAACATTGATATATAGAAATACGTAGTCATGGAAAAGAAAGAATAAGGAGAAAAATAAAGAGAAGACAATTGCTTTATTATTATTGATAATTCTCATAGACTAACAAACCTATTTATACAGATTGTAAGATTAATATATGGAAAATATTATGATAAATATGGTTGAGATTGCAGTCCAAATAGGTAAGTCATCAATAATTTGAAATCAATTTTTGATTTTTATCTAGACTACCATCTTTATCCTCATTACCCCCGACAAACTTAATGGGTTGATGTTGAGCATTGAGTTTGGTTTAGGATTTAGAGTTTAGGGTTGTGTGCTCAGCAAAATTTGGAAAAAAAGTTTGTTGTGTGTTGTTCTCTAGTGACAATTGCTGCAGATGGGGAGGTGGGATTTGAGAAGGTGCAAACAAAAGGAAGCAAGCCAAAATTGGCCCAAAGTCAGTGATCTAGATACTAAGGTCATTCTTCAATAATCTTGATGTCCCTCTAACGAAGGCGGAGGGAGAGGCCAACGAGGAGAACAAGACGGCGCACCATGAAAGAGATGCTCGCACAAAAAAAAATCTAGTAAACCAGTAATCCCCCATCTAGCGGCGGTCCCGTGAGGCCGACAGGAAGAGAGAAGCACATCCTGAACAAAGTGGAAGTGGTCGGTGAGGCAACATCAGGGCATACCATTGGGCACCCTCAAGGCTGGCAAGGGGGGGCCTTGGTTATAAGATGTGTATACTGAAATACATGACTTTTTATATATGAACATCTTTATTATGAAAAGAGAATCACAACTACACTAGGCGTCTGCTTATAATAGTACATACACAAAATCCAATTACTTTGCGTTGTAGATAACATGGTGTGTAATGTCACACGGAAGATCATGTTATCAGTTCCATGCTTAGTATAAATAAGAGGCTCACAACCGAGATGGAATTGGACAACCCATCAGAATGGTTGTAGTGTAATTATGTGTGGTTGGTCTTAACCATAGAATTACACTAGTGTGCTTTGAGTACATTGAGCAAGACCAAAACCCGAGGTTATCCAATTTGTACTGACTCGATAATTTGATAGGACCTCAGTTTATATTATGGAGTGCGATCCCTCAATCCCGAAATAATAACGGGCATATATTATTAATTATTATTTCTTTAATTTACCAATGGGCGAGATCTATTCTGTTAAATCGATAGGCCCGGTAAGTTGGGAGATAATATTAATAATTTGATGTGTTGTTGATTATTGACGAAAGTCGTGTCCTGGTTAGTCGGGATGATGGCCCCCTTGATGAGCTCAAAAGGTTTATCGTACTAAACCCTACAGGTGGATTTGATTTGGCACGATGATAAGGTTGAGTGGAACTAATCAAGAATCCAGAGGTTAATTAATTTGAATTGTCAGTAATTTAAATTAATTAACGGGCATTCGAGATCTTAAACACGGGAGGATGGACGACTTGTAATATGTGGAGCTCATATGAAAATATAGGGGTTGGTGAGAAAATTCAATTAAGATCCTTTAGTGGAATGAATCTTAATTAATAGATCGGGTTTAGATCCATTAGTGGGCCAAGATCGAACTCCTCCTCTTGGTCCCTACCTTAGCCTTATAAATACCCTAGGAGATCATGAAACCAAGGAAGATTCAAGAGATTACTCCCAAGGCCTCTCCTCTCTCTCTCTTTTTCTCTCTTCTCCTCCAAGTTTCGGCCGGTGCAAGAGAGAAGGAGATTGTTCTCCGTCTCTTTTCTTCTCCTCTTCTCCATCACTCGGCTGGGATCACCAAGGATAAGGTAGGGTTCTTCCCTTGCCTTTGTGGTGATCGACGGCGAGGGAGCAAGCGGTGGTGACAAGAGGTGGCGCAAAGGGAGGCTTGCGGCGGCACAAGGTGAGGGATAGTTGAGAGTTTTCGGCCGATTGGGAGAGGAAGAAGGAGTTCTATCTCCTTCATCTTCTTCTCCTTCCTCTCGAGGTGAGCAGTCGGCTCGGAGGCTCTTGGGCTGCTCCGGCGGTCAGCGGCGCAAAGGGAGAGGCGGCAAGGAGCTTGCGGCGGAAAAACCCCAGAAGGCTAGGGTTAGGTTTTCGGCCAAGGCAAGAAGAAGATCCTTTTGGAGTGCTTTGGTGATCTCGGTTGGCGGTAGATCGTCGCCCACACGACGTCCGCGAAGGGAGGGACATAAGGTAGAAGACCGCGAGGTGATCGGAGAGGTATAACCCTTTCCATGCTCCTTTGATTAACCTTATGTCAATATTGTGCCATGATTGTTTGTCTCGTCATTTTATGTTTGTAATTTATTATTTTGATTCCTAATCATGGTGAATAATTTATTAACTGGACCCTGGCCATAAACACAAAAGCCGGCGATTAACTCGTTGCCTTTTCCACGGTCGAACAGTCGAGCAAATTACAAGGCCGATTTTGGTAATTAGCTAAGTTGTAATTTGGATCGTTCGATACGCCATGAGACAGTCGATGGGAGACGGGTCTGCATTCGGATTAAATTTTAATCCGTAGACATGGAGAGGTTTCTCGGATCGACCAAGTATTCGTTGAGGAAACCCGCCAAGCCATACTCTACATTGGTGAGGTGTCAGACGAGGATGAAGTTTTCCCAAGAAGAGGACATGATTTGGCAGTTGTTGACAGAGACGACGATCCTGTTGTGCACCTCCTTTGAAAAAAAAGATGATCTCGGACAACATCTGGTAGATTGAGAAGGAAGCAACCCTTGGAGTGAAGGAAGTTTAAGTTGTAGTGTTCCTCAATGTTGATTGAGAAGGAAGCAAGGAGATGGCAAGGAGAGGATATGCTTCTAGTCTTCGTTGAGATTGAGGGCAACCCTTGGAGTGAAGGGAGAAAGTGGAGTTGGGTTCCCCATAGAGAGCACAAGTAGGAGATGAGCTTCCCCCCATGTTCTTCATCTACCATCATGTACCAACCATGCAAGCGGAGCTTGTCAATGGTGAAGATGGAGACAAAGGTGCAAAGTAGCACAAGAAGATTGCATCCATCCAACAAGAAGCGTGAGCTCCTGATGTTGGTCAAGTAGCCATGGTAGGCCTTGGCCAAGTTCGGGTTTTGCGCTAGGTAGAGGGACCCGAAGGCTCCGATGATCACTACGACCTTGTCGTTCGCTACTGAGATCCTGTGGCATGTCGAGCAGAGGCTCGCCGAGAAGATCCCCACCAATACCATGAAGGTGTTATTTATGAAGATCAGCATTATCAAAGTGTTGGTTGAGGCATAAAGGAAAACTGAATTACTAAAATATCTGCAAAGAACAACTTCAGCAAAACCCAAAACAACCATTTGTTGTGGTATTGGTATATGAAAATGAACAAAAATCCCTCTTTAGTGGAATGCTACAAAAGTTTTGGTACTTCATCGTGAGTGTTACTACCACAATCACAGAATTACAAAACCAACCAACCAAAGAGGTTAATCTTCTAAGAGCAATCACACGGAACTTCTGCATTTTCATTTATTAAATAGACAAATATTTCTAAGATTCGTCACTTTGAATTACTAGCCTAATCTATTTTTTTATTACAAACCTAAAAATAGAAATATTGTACTTCAAATCATTCTTAATTTTGCTAAATTATATAATATTCAAGATAATAATAAAATCAAAAAATAATTATGATGGTTTTCATGAATAATGAAGATGGAGCTGTAAAAAGTTAAACTACATTCCTATCCTATTGTTTGAATTATTTTAGGCAAATGTTTTCTAGACAAGTTCAAGGTGCTCCTATCCTATTGTTTGAATTATTTTAGGCAAATGTTTTCTAGACAAGTTCAAGGTGCTACAATATAATCCTGACCTTTTGATAATTCTCCATATAACCTCACAATTATTAAACAAGAGAATTAAACTGTGAGATTTTCATTGACACTTTTAGCATGACCTATCTTTCCTATGCCTTATCAGTTTACTTATTTTGGAAATAATCTTAACTTAAAGTTTAAATGCCAAACAAACCAAAAAAGGGGAAATTAATCCATGCCTCCATAGTAATCAATGATCATCTAGTACACTGAATCATACTCTTAACATGTATGCCAAACCATATTATGCTAAAGGCATAAGACTTCATGTTGAGTAGTCTGATTCATCCCTGGTGACAGTTTCATACCTATAAGAATTGATACTAATGATCAACTAAAGGCCAATGTCATTATGCAAATAGCAATTGCCATATGCTAATAGCTGTCTCTAGTGCTAATGATTTTTGTCTTGCAAAAGAATAGAACAAATAACACTCTTACTCTCAACAACTTGCACAATCAAATTATAAACACGATGGGTAAAATAAGAGCAAAATTATATTAAGACGGAAGGATGTTATGTTGCCAAAGGAACTGCGGTGGAATTCTTTAATAGTATTGTTGATCACTAGGGTTATCAATTTTAGTTTTTAAACTTGTTTTTCGACTTTGTAGTTCACTTAGTTCTAATTTGCTACAACCCCTTAATTTATTATTGTTGTAAAATTTTCAATTATATTAAACTAAGACCCCGTACAAGACTTATATAACCTGCCAAACCCTAATAACATAAAAATATGAAAAGACCTAACTACCCTCACAACACTCCCCCTCAAGTTTAACATATATATCAAACATGTTTAACTTGCTAAGGGAAGAATTAAACACAGCTTGGGGTGTAGCTTTTGTAAACATATCAGCAAGTTGGTCCTCGGATTTGACACAAGGCAAACATAGCTCTCCAGAATCAATTCTTTCTCGAATAAAGTGGCGAGCAATCTCGATGTGTTTGGTTCGATCATGTTGAACTGGATTATTTGCAATATTGATTGCAGCTTTGTTGTCGCAATACAGCCTGAGAGGTAATTCAATCATTAATCCCATATCTTCCAACAAGAAGCTTAACCACAACATTTCTGCAAGACCATGTGTCATGGCCCGATATTCTGCTTCCGCACTGGACCGAGCACAAACACTTTGTTTCTTACTTCTCCAAGTTTCCTCCTAAAAAGGTGCAATAGCCAGACGTGGATCTTCTACCATCTCTAGAACCAGCCCAATCAATATCAGAATAACATTCCACTTTCAGATTACCACCTCCTTTAAACAGCAAGCCTTTTCCTGGACATGACTTTAAATATCTTAAAATTTTGTCAACAGCTTTCATGTGGATAGTTTTAGGAGCATGCATGTACTGGCTCACTACACTAACAGCGTAGGTAATATCGGGCCTAGTCATAGACAAATAGAGTAACTTTCCAACCAAGCTTTGATACATTCCCTTTTCCAGATTGGTAAGATCTTCCCCATTAGAACTAGTAAGATTATGACTTACTTCTATAGGTGTCGATGCTGGCCGACAACCCAACTTCCCTGTCTCCTTGAGCAAATCCAACACATACTTTCTCTGACATATATAAATTCCCTCATGAGATCGAGCAACTTCAATACCAAGGAAGTACCTCAATAGTCCAAGGTCTTTAATTTCAAACTCTGATATTAACTTGAACTTAAGAGTCTGGATTTCAATCTCATCATCTCCCGTAATTATTATATCATCAACGTAAACCAAAAAGAAAGGTAATTCTGTCCTCTTTCCTTTTCACAAACAGTGTATGATCAACATTCCCTTGTTTAAAGCCAAACAATATCATGGCTTTGCAGAACCTATCAAACCATGATCTGGGCGATTGTTTAAGTCCATACAAAGCTTTTATCAGCCTGCAAACCTTCCCTTTTGTTTCGATTCCAGGAGGTGGTGACATGTAGACCTCTTCATGAAGGTTGCCATTCAAAAAGGCATTCTTCACATCTAGCTGAAATAGTGGTCAATCATACTGAGAAGCAAGAGAAAGAATCATTCTGACTGATTTGAGTTTTGCAACCGGAGCGAAGGTCTCCAAGTAATCCACCCCATATGTTTGAGTGAATGCCTTGGCAACGAGTCTGGCTTTATATCTGACCACTTCACCCTCTGAGTTATACTTGATAGTATAGACCCATTTAGAGCCAACCAAGTTCTTCCCCTTTTGGGAATCTACTAATTCCCAAGTACCATTCTTATTAAGAGCATCCACTTCTTCATTTATTGCCTCCAGCCACCTTGAGTCCCTTACAGCTTCATAATAAGAAGAAGGTATGACATGATATGAAGAAGACAAACGAGAATAAGACACATGGTTAGAGATAGGATGTTAAGTATATGACCTGATTCCCTTCCTAACAGCAATTGGAAGATTCAACTCATTTATATTCAGGGGTGCGGTTGGTTCAACCAATGAGGATACAGGATCAGGAGCCGGAGCATCCGATTCAGCTAGCCGATTAGTAGTAGGTCCTTGCTTATGTCTTCGTCGCTGGTAAGTAATAATTTCTTGTGAAGCCCGTGCGCCCAGTAATGGAGCATCATCTTTTCTATTTTCCATGACATCCAGTGAAATAGGAATAGGAGAAGGAACCACTCGAGGTACAAGGGAAGAGGTAAGATTCTCCCCCTGAGGACGAGTCTGAGGAGAATTATAGGACTCGGACTCAAAAAAGGTAACATCCTTCAAGACATATCTTGTCCTAGTAATAGAATCAAAGCACTTGTAGCCTTTCTGGCAAGTGGAATACCCTAGAAAGACTCCCCGTATAAAGCGAGGATCAAGCTTAGAGGACTTGGGACCAAGAACATGAATAAAACAGAGGGAGCCAAATACCCAAGGTGTAAGGGAGAACAGTGTTGTGTCAGGATGAAGAATAGTGAGAGGGCACCGATACCCTAAACCTTTTGATGGTAGACGATTAATGATATAAGCGACTGCAAGGATAACATCAACCCAGAAATATTTTGGTAATTGGCGCTGAAATAATAGCGCACGGGTTGTTTCAAGGATATGACGATTTTTCCTTTCATCCACTCCATTTTGTTGTGGTGTGTAGGGACAAGATGACTCATGAAGAATTCCTAAATCCTCTAGAAAGGTATTTAGAGACTGTGTAAAGTATTCCCGGGCATTATCAGATCGAAGAGTTTTCACTTTTGTGTGGAATTAAGTTTTAACCATTCTATAATAATGTTGAATGAGTCGAGGAACTTCGTCTCTGCCTTTCATCAAATAAAGCCATGTACAGTGAGTGTAATCATCAATAAAAGAGATAAAGTATCGGTAACCATCCAAAGAAGGCACAGGAGAGGGACCCCACACATCTGAATGAACAAGGTCAAACGGAGACGAACTTTTATTCATGGACTCAGAAAAATGAGTTCTACAATGTTTGGATAACTGATAAACTTCACATTGAAGAGACTCAAGAGAAACAGAAGAGAAGAGATTAGAAAATAGGACCTTTAGAGATCGGAAAGATAAATGTCGCAAATGAGAATGCCATAACAAGATTTCTTGACGCTTATTTTTTGAACACTGGGTTGTAGACTTCAGAGCAGATGTTGTTCCAAGATGATAGTAATAAGGACCTCCTACTTCACGACCAGTCCCAATCGTTTGCTTGGTCTCGAGATCCTGAAAGACACAATGGTCAGGGAAAAAGGTTACTGAGTAGTGTAGTTGTTTAGTAATACTACTAACAGAAAGTAAATTAAGAGAAATGGAAGGGACATGAAGTGCAGAGGATAGGACAAAGTGATCTGCCAGTTGTATGGAACCTTTACCTGCAATAGTGGCTTTGGTGCCATCAGCAATAGTCACTTTATCCTGCCCAGAAGACAAAGAGTAGGAAATAAAGGAATTAGCAAGATTCGTCATATGATCCGTAGCTCCGGAGTCAATAACCCAGGGGCTATAAGATCTTGACCCAGCAATACTTAACTCCAGGTCACGAATACCTGTGTGCGCTTGAGACGAATTAGTAGAGACAGAGGATGAAGTCTGATGTCGTGATAAAAGGTGTTGAAGGTTAGCAATATCAGTAGATCACAACTCAATATTAGAAGGTATCAAAGAATCAGTAGTCTCCCCATCCATTAATTTCTGGGCAGCAATATTCCCACGACTAGGAGCTTTCTTGTCACTGTATTTGAATTTTTCAGGTTTCTTTTATGGATATTTCTCCCAACAGAAATCTGAATCATGATTAGTCCTCTTGCAGTGCCGACAAAATTTTTCACCTTTCCCTTTAGTTCCCCCAGACTTGATCTTGTTAGCAGAACTGACAAAAGCAGAAGTCTCCCCAATTGGAGTGTTTGCTGCAGAAATATTACCTTTGTTGTTCATGGTCCTTCTCTTGCCTTCCTCACTCAGAATTTTGTAGTAAACTTGTTCTAGAGAGGGAGTAGGATCAAGACTAAGAATTTGTCCTTTTAAATTTTCAAACTCTGCATGAAGTCCATCAAGGAACTTTATGATTCTGTCATTCTCCAGAATCTTCAGATATCTCTGATGATCATCAGGGGAACTCCAATTGTCCATCCTGTAGTAGTCAAACTCATCCCACAGCCCTTTTAGATTAGCAAAATAATTTGTAACCGACATAGAACCTTGCTCAAGTTTGAAAATTTGACTACTTATCTGATAAGTACGCAGCATATCATACTTGCGCCCATACATCTGCTCCAGTGTCCTCCACATATCACCGGCCGTTTTGTTTTGAAGAATAACCTGTTTGATGCCAGAACTAACAGAATTGAGTATCCAAGTCATTACCAGAATGTTGTCACGCCTCCAAGTACGAAAACTAGGGTCCTTTTCATCTGGTTTCAATTGTGTCGTGAAGAATATCAAGTTTATCATGGCCTTCAACATACAGTTCAACAGCAACTGCCCACGATGCATAATTTGTCTCGGTCAATTTTTCCGAAGTTATTTGAAGACCAAGTCCTCCCGTCATTGTGAAAATTGGTTGAACCTGTCCGGAAGAAGTCAAGGGATCTGTAGACATCCCAGAACTTTCCCCAGAGGTGTCCACCATAACACACCACAAGCAGATGGAAAGATCTTATGGCGAGAATAGAAAATCCGGCAGAGGAGAAGAAAAATCCAGCGACAAACAGAAAATCCGGTTAGCGAGTAGAGGGAAAAATAAAAAAATCACTTTTCATCACTAGCAAATCTGCGCTCAAAAAAAAAAAATTTTGACGAATCAAATCCACAGCGGTGCTGCCTTCCGAGATGTGTTTGAACCGTTCAACTCGACGCGGAGTCTCAACCAACTACTGAACCTGCTGATGAATCAGGTCCAGATGCTCTGTGTGTGGAGGGGGGGACTGTTGGGACCGGGTGCATGTTGACATGGATACGGGTTCGTAATTTTAAAAATAATTACGTGCAGCGGAAGAATTAGCATAAATAATTTCTCAAATTATTTTAACCACGTATCTAGCATGCAACCTTATGATGTGTGGACATGATCATAAATTAAAATTTTGCAGAAAGTAAACTAATTTACTCAATACCTCGCGTAACTCGAAGTAAGGGACGAGATCCAACCGTAGCGTCCCTTGGAAGCTCCGCCTCTATTCGCGTCCACGCCGAGTTCTCTTCGGGATGACTTCGCAAAGCCACGAGTTTCGTGCCGACAAGAACTACTAGATTCTCCAAAGGCACGACAAGAATATCAAGAGAGAGAGATGGAAACTAACCACCAAGTAACGGAATCAAGATTTCGGGGAAAGGAAGGAAGGAGTCGCGACCCGCTTCTTCTTCTTCTTCGGCGCCTTCTTGGTGGAGTTGGCTCACGGCAACCCTAGGGAGAGCCCCTAGGGCCGGCGCCCACTTGAGGAGGGAGAGGGAGAGAAGGAGAGGGAGAGAGGCTAGGCAAGAATCCTTGATCACTTGAATTGATTTCCAAGCCTTGCCTATGCACCTTTATATAGTAGCCTCTTTATCGCCAAGTCTCCTCTTAACGGAATAAATTTTCATAAGAAATTTATCTTAATAATTTTCTTATGAATTATTCCGTTATGCCAAGTTTTATTATAACTAACTTTATAATAAAAACAAACACATCTCCCCTTTTTATTATGGAATAAATTTTCACAAAAATTTATTATATAAATTTTTCTTATCATGGAAAAATCAATTCATAATTGATTTTATAAAATAAAATAAACCAATCCATGGTTCATTTTAATTTCCATAAAAAGAATAAATTTATTATATAAATTTTTCTTATCATAGAAAAATCAATTCATAATTAATTTTATAAAATAAAATAAACCAATCCATGGTTCAGTTTAATTTCCATAAAATGAATAAATTTATTATATAAATTTTTCTTATCATGGAAAAATCAATTCATAATTGATTTTATAAAATAAAATAAACCAATCCATGGTTCATTTTAATTTCCATAAAAAGAATAAATTTATTATATAAATTTTTCTTATCATGGAAAAATCAATTCATAATTGATTTTATAAAATAAAATAAACCAATCCAAGATTTATTTTAATTTCCATGAAAATAAATTTCTTTATATAAATTTCTTTATATAAATTTATTTATCCATAATTTTATAAAACAAATCGCGCTTGATTTATTTTATAATTTAAACCAAATAAATTGGTTTCCCTCCTTTATTGTGGCCGGCCAAACCAAAGAGGGTGGGCACCCTCTTTGGCCGGCCACACCAAGCCAAACCCTTGCGAATTAAACTCATTTAATTCATCCAATAAGCCTTCAAAAGACATAGTCATTTTAAGCTTCCGATGCGCCTCTGATAAATTCAGATTTGACTTATTTCTCTTGATCGGAAAATCTAATTTTCAACTCGTTTTAAATCCCTCGGATTACTCGTAGTGCGTGTGACTAAATAGGCTTTCGATTTATGTTGGCCGTCTATAATTCATCAATTATAGAACGATCATGAGTGGCACCTAGTAGTACATCATGATCCCTAATTAATCGAAAGATCAACGGTTGACCTCAGAAATTATTCTGAAACCCTTCAGCAGCTCTAATGAATCGTGCCTCATTCCCTTCACCATCTTATACCCACTTGGTTCAGGACATGGTCTGTGTGTGTCAGTCCCCACTAGGCTGACTACGTCACACCTAGCCTAAGTAACGTTCTCTCGTCCTTTGGATTCTAATTACTCTCATGTATTTAAGAGATTCATACTCTGAACATGTCATGCTCTGGCCAGAGGCTTTGAGTAACAATCCGACAATAGGCCTTAGGTATACATCTCCTCGCAAGGAGTGGTGAATCCTTTGTAGGCTGTTCAAACATCTTCGAGCACTTCGGCTTATACCCAACCATCCTGGGTCCACACCTCCTTGGAGATGCTTGCTTAAGATGTTAAAGTATAAGTCTCCATGACCAAGATGACTTGAACACCGCAAGTCAAAGGAACATCGCACTTAAGCTGCAGTAAGAACTTCACTGATATGTCTATATGTAGACTACCATGTGAAGTTTTACAGCCAGTCACTCCAATGAACTAGTTCCCTTAACTAGCATTCATGTTTATCTCCAGACATCCCAATGTCACCAACCAGTGAGAATCAGCTGATTAGAGAATAACCAATGCTAGTCTCAACAGAATTGATAGTGTCCTGTATTTATCAATTCATCGACTAGGGACAATTTCAATACTTCACAATTGCACATGTAGAGATAATCACTAGTTGTGAATTCATCACAAATTCTCTCATGCTGTAAATTGTATTACGGACATTCAGTAAATGAGTTTAAGATCTCAATCAAATACACAGACATGTATACTCAAATAGTGAATATTCATTTATTAAAATAAATGTTTACAATCATAAGGCGATTGTCTTAGGGCACTTCTCTCATATTACTAACAAGGACGTCCCGTTCTTTTCTGAAGAGAAGAAGACGGCGATGGAGCGTCGAGCAGCAGAAGACGGCGTCCAGTTTGCAGCGGAAGACGGAGAAGAAGAGACGCTCGCAGGCTTGCGTGCGCGAAGAGAGTGACGTCAAGTGGTCGGCGCCGCGTGAGGAGCAGAAAAGCGGCGTCGGCGCCACGCGAGGTGCAGAGAAGCAGCATCGAGTGGTCGGCGCCGCGCGAGGAGCAGAGAAGTGACGTCGGCACCGCGCGAGATGCAGAGAAGCATCGTCGAATGGTCGGCGTCGAGTGGTCGGCGTCGCGCGACGAGAGAGGCGTCGGGTGGTCGGCGCCGCGCGATGTGCAGAGAAGCAGCGTCGAATGGCCGGCGTCGCGCGACGAGAGAGGCGTCGTGTGGTCTGCGCCGCGCGAGGTGCTGAGACGCAGTTTCGGAGCAGAGAAGCGTCGCGCGAGGAAAAGAGGAAAAATTAGGGTTCGGGTAAAACTTGCTCTAATACCATGTTGTAAATTTTCAATCATATTAAACCAAACCCCGTACAAGACTTATATAACCTGCCAAACCCTAATGACATAAAAATATGAAAAGACCTAACTACCCTCACAACAATTATCTTTAGTTTCCTAACTTGTTTTTATGCTTTATGTAACAATCTAAAAAGTTGAGAACCTTTATTAAATAGGCTCAGGTTTAAAACATCATCGTTTGCTAAGATATATTAAACGCATAACTTGTTACTATAAACCTTAAATGAGTTTGCATACAATATTTAGGCATTTTATTTCCTTTTTAACTTAAAATCAAATATTATGATAAAAATGTATATTATTCAATGGCTACAATGAGATTGCTTAAAGTAATCTAGTTTATAAGTTTCACAATTGTGTAATTTTGAAATCATGCTAAACCATCGACCACTCACTCTATATTGACCAATTCAAGATATATCTAGGACTTATCCCATTCTTAACATCTATTGATTCTTTTCACTTGTCAAGGGGAAAGTAGGTTTTTTACAAGCTCCTCTCGAAGTAGTATCCATAAGTATTTTTAGAAGAAAAAAATACATGTTAAATTCACAAACTAATGGATCTGTGAAAATGTTAGTGAAACATACAAAAATGCACATAGATTACCATCTTGAAAATGGATAACTAAGTAATCAAATGCATGAGTAAGATTTGAATATGATAAAGAATTTACTTGCTCTTTGTCTTCAAATGACTTGGGAAACAGCTTTCAAACAAAGTGAAACAGTCCCACAAAGAGCAAAAGTTCTTTTCTACATGCACTATAGTTGTTTAAATAACTGTTCCTTATACATATCATGATATTCATATCATATTGATTCAGTTTATCCAATGAAAAGATTCATAACTCACATTCACATAATATTTCTATTGCATCCCTAACAGAGGTTCATGAAGAATAAACTAGGTCATGCAATACAAGTTATTAGCAAGTCATCAATATTCCATCTATTCACTGGGCATATACAAACGTGTTGACCAGTGTCCATATGTAGAGATTGGGCATTACCTTTTCTTTAGCCTAACCAAATGCGAAGTTGTAATCTCTCGAAATCTTTCTAGAAGAAACAAAGGCAAGAAAATGACCATTAGAAACATAGACAACTATTTTTGGTTTTCATTAAATAAGAAAAACTATGAACTTTCAACATGACAAGAAACTAAATATGTAAAATAACTTGTGATATGTGAAATTGAATAGAATAAAAAAATACTAACGATCATCTCTTAGCTCACTATGCATGTATGGCAACTTCTCACGAAACTTTTCAATTGTATCTATCATGCATCAAATAGTTATACTATCAGCACAGCTACTAACCATCATTCGCACAACTAATCAACAGAACAAAGGTAACCCAAGTGATTGTTATCCACCAATAAATTCTTGCCGTGAAAATTCACACATTGTGGCAACCTTCATGTGGGAAGATACAACTAACTGCATAACAGTTTTAAATACAAGCATACAACATACAATATGAAATCAAACCTTTAGGTTAGTAATACTCAAGATACCACATGCCTAGTTGAATGCAAATGGTCAATCATATAAATCTTAAAATAATCACAACAAGATACTAGAGTTGATTGGCAGAGTTGGTGGTCTTTTTCTAAATGCATTTGATAGGCATATAGAGAAGAAATGAGGGTAACTTAACGAAAGGGGAAAAGGATATAGAGGCCTCATCACAAGATGTAGAGTGCACATTAGATGAGAATTCACCGATAACTTGCTCAGATCGATAAGCTATTAAATTCCATGTTTTCGTTCAAACACAAGAAATGGAAGGTATTCCATGTGTTTTTGTTTGCTAATTTTCTATGAGTTGGAGAAAAATGATTCATGTTTGTGCTGGAATTTATATTAAAGATACCCTAATGAGGTTCCAGCACATTGCAACTTATCCCTCCTTTTGGTTAGAACTTAAATGGATTTGAGGGTTATGGAAGATTTTCCGTTAATTATTTTTCAAACTACATGTTAGAACTAATTCTTGCATTGAATAAATATAATTAATTTAATCAAGCTTATTGAGAATAGAATGTACAAATTAAGCTTATTAGGAATATAAATAAATAAATTGGTCAATTTCCTAAATGCTTTTGGGGTAAGTGGTTAACCAAACAATATTAACCGATTCAAGAGCGAGAGATCCACAGTTCACATTCTATCTCCTGGGTTTCACCAAGCATATGAAGCATACCCACCCACAAAGAAGTGGGAGTACTGTGAATATAAATATATAAATTGACCTATTTTTGTAAAAGCTAGAACTTTTAAATAAGTCCTTAACCAACCAACTTTTAACAAATCTGAATATCAAGTTGTCATAAAAAAAATCACATACTAGAAAATTTTGAACTTGTAAATGAAAGCAATTCAGTAAATCTTTCAACCTATAAACAACCAGAAACTTGACCACTAAGTGCATCTAGACCAAGGAGTCCAATACCAACTAAATCGTAATATATGAAGCATTTTCAATTGCCTAAAAAGTACTAATAGTTGAACCATTTTCCTAGAAAAGAAAGGATCAAACCTCCCATGAACAATTAGACTAAGTATCAGGTTTAGCAGCAGAAACCATTTGCACCAGATATGTTGTTAAAATTGTGTGGGCACTAGTCTAGTCGACAAGCAAAAGCTAGGGTTGAACATCTCACTATTATCCCAAACGGGTGCTACCTCAGTGAATGCTTTATAAGTTAATCTACAGTTGCATAAACACCAGGTATGTTCACTCTCCTGCACAAAGAACATCATGGACTCTCAACTCTTGATATCCACAAGAAACAAGAAATAGGAAACACTTGTAGTTATTAGAAACAACATTTCTCAGTAATATCAGGAAAAAATTCTTCTTGGACAACTTCTCCTTATCCTATTCATCAACACAGTCTACATATTACAACCTAAAGGCTATGAAAGAATTGCAAGCCAACATTGCATCCTACCTAGGCAGGTGGCAATGCACCTTTTTGATATTGCTGCCAACCATAAAAATATGACCTCTCTGAGATCTAAGGTTCACGTCAGAGAGGTATGAAGTCAGATGAAATTGAATGCATTGGACAATTTACTTCATGCCTAGTATTCTGTCTGGTTATCGATCTCTAATTAGATTTGATTCTACTAGTTTACATGAATGTGCATACAACTCACTGAATATTTCAGATTAGATAAGCAGAGGTTGATGTTCACTCTTCACTTCCTCTTCTCTGGTTATTTAATTTCTTCTTTGTTTAATCCTTGTTTGCTTGTCCTTTTGGTTTTTTGAAGTGCTTTTCTAAAAAAAATAATTGCATTTGTTTTTTAGTTTTTTACTTTTTTTTGTCCATCTACTTTGTTTTTTCCCTTATTTTTCTTGTTGTTACTCTGTTTTTGCTTCTGATTTCTACTCTTCTAGTTTATGCTATATGACTACGGTGCAAATACAAAGAAAGGACCACTTTAAAATGAACTGAAGAAACATATGAATGACTTTAGAATCTAAATATGATCTTATTTTATTTTATTTTTATTATAGCCAATTCATCTAATCTAGTTTGCTTCAATCTCATTCACCATCAAGCAAAACTCTAAATTTGTTTGCGGACACATACAGAGATGCTATGAGCATTTTAAGAAAGTAATGTCTAGTCATAAATGGTAGGACCGATGGCACGGCTAGAGGGGGGGTGAATAGCTCTTTTCGAAAGGTTTCTCTACAAAAGGGTTAGCACAATACAAATATACAATGAACAATAAGAAACTCAATGCTAACAAGAAGATTTTACTTGATATCCACCCCGAATGATGACTAATCCAAGGATTCACACGAGTACTCCACCTCCACTATGAAAAGTCTCCTTCAAGGTGGAAAAAACCTTTACAAGGTTGTCTTCTTCCTCTTTACAAGATCTTAATGAAGAACTAATCAATTGGGGCACTAGCAGCACTTTGGTACAGTAAAGAATCGTGTCTACCTCGTGCCAAATAGTCCCCTTTA
Source organism: Boesenbergia rotunda (assembly GCA_024364735.1). Classification (NCBI taxonomy): domain Eukaryota; kingdom Viridiplantae; phylum Streptophyta; class Magnoliopsida; order Zingiberales; family Zingiberaceae; genus Boesenbergia; species Boesenbergia rotunda. Next base: position 71,173 of record JAGFNQ010002406.1, read on the forward strand.
AATAAGAGTAAAGGATAACTCAGAAGTTGTCCAGCCCCGCTACCAGTCGACTGCCCCTGGGGCAGTCGACTGGCCCAGCTTTAATTGCGAGCCAACGGCTAGCGCAATGGCTAGTTTTTGGGGTGACCAGTCGACTGGCCCAGGGGCAGTCGACTGGTCCAAGGCTGAAAACTTTCTGTGAGTTTTAGCAGTCGACTGCCTTTCTACCAGTCGACTGCCCAGCCTCTACACTCACTCACTCTCACTCCGAACACTCTCCTTCACGTGTGCCTTCAGGTATACTCCCTTGGCTTGCCCCTTGAAGTCTTCTTCCTCCGGCTATCGTCCCTCGGATGCGCACACAAGTCTTCCCTTGGCTTGCCTCTATGCCACCCTTCACGTGTGCCCTTTGAAGTCCACTTTCCGGCTTGCCCTTGGAGTCCTCCTCCTCGGCTCTCGTCCCTCGGATATGTCCTCCATGTGTGATTCTCCAAGTCCTACAAACTCAATCACACATATCAAATAACAAGATAACACCCTAACCTTAAACATATTGGCACACACACATCAAAATCATGATCTTCCCGATCATCCTTGGGGTGATTGCCTCAACAATAAAAAGGGTCACAGAAATAGCATTAATAGTTAACAACATAACATGAACATGTAAGAAAAGAAAAGAAAAATATTCGCAGTTGGGACAATCTCTCTTACAACTACAAATATCTCAATAAAGCTTAAGAAAATATAATCATCAACATTCCCAACATTTGGATGCCCCAACATCAAGATATGTCCTAGAGTCCAGATGCATGCTTATAGGACAATAAAATCTTATTCGCCTTTGGAGCCATCATATCTAAGCATGAACCAATTTCCACTAAAATAGCAATCAAATAATAAGGAAAACTTGTCAACACCAAATTCAAGAATTGAAATATAGAAAATAGAAAAAAAATGTTAGTTTATCAATCAACAAAACATGAGAGAGAAAAATAAGCTATTAACTCCTAAGCAATTGATAAATCACCAACCAAAAAAAAAACTCAAAGACTAATGAAAAATATTTATTATGGAAATTCAACAAGGCTAAATGCTTTTCAGCATCATAAATACACTCACCATAAAAATACCTTCAGGATCCACTTACAATGACCAGAACTATGTTACTAGCCTTATGAAGAAGATAATTTTAAAAGATTAGCAATGCAAATGAGTTGGTAGCAAGATAAACTGACAAAGGAAGCTACAAACATAGTTTGTAAATATGAGATATACATTATACCTCACGAAGTGTTTAACTTTAATAAGCATAATTGAGTTACAATGACAGTTTGATGAAAACCAATAAATCGAATAAATAAAATAATGAAAAATTTTCAATATCAATAAAAAATAAACATTCATAATTGTAGATATTTTTCTTTAATTGTTGAGGATGTAGGATTATCAAGAAACTAGTCCAATCAACAAAAAATGTTACAACAAAGTCACAACCTCGCTCAGTATACTACTATAACAACAACCAAGTCTTATCCCACTAGGTGGAGTTAGCTAGAAAAGCATGAAGTAGAAAATATTTATATGTTGTCAATAAGCATCATGGTTCAATTCAACAATTGGCTTATCACCATCAAACCAATGTCAAACATCCCAGTAAAGATAGTAAAATTCAAGAAGAATGACTAGAAACCACTTCAAAATCATTAACAGAATTTATTGATAGACAAAAACAGCATCAACTAGTACATATGACAAATACCATAACCAGAAGTTCGAACGCAGTGCAAAGGAGAGAAATCCCATCAACTGCTATCATATCAACATATGGATCTGCAACAAATAAAAAAACTTTCTTTTTAACAGGAACAACCAATTTGCAAAATTAGATATTATGGTAGTAGAATAGATGAATAATGATTAGTGTATGCATTATGATGCTTGTAAGTTTTGCTGAGATGCATACTACAATATATCCCTAAGAACATTCAATTTTGAGGAAAAATAATTATTGGTTCTTCGCTGATTAACCAGCTTAAATCTAGAAAATAACTATTAGTTCTAAGATTGTTGAATGTTTTTAGCTACACAAATCAACACTTAAGGAGATTGTTCCAAGAATAGCAGACTATGGCCACAACTACAGGCACTAATAACAATGATAATGACATCAACAACTACGACTTATATGATTGAATTCGCGTAACTTTAATTCTTTGGGTATCCTCTTAAACAGATTAAGAATATAACACATATCTTGTATCTAATGAAGTTTACCTTAATTCTCTTACCGCTGTTGCCATTAAGTAATATTTTACATCCCAAACCACCAAGCCATATATTGGCAATTCTGATAGTGATCACCAACACATCATGTACTATTTTGATTTGATTGTATTTTTGTGTTTTGTGTTTTGTGTTTTTTGTGTTTGCTAACAGAATAGGTTCCTCTGCTAGGTGTCCAAAGAGAAAATATAGTGGCAATTCCAATAATGATTGTCGACAGATCATAGGTCGAGAAGTAATTGGATGTCCGAAACCATATAAATTGATTTACGTTTTTATGTACTTGTGTTTGTATGCTTGTTATTTTTCTATAATTCCACTATGCAATTAACAAATTATAGAGTCAACCATGATCAAACAACAAAATTGATACAAACCTATTCACCCTCTCTACTCGTGACATACAACCCAATAGCTTTTACTCTACCCTTTAAAATATTCTAAAGAGAAGACAATGGAGTTGAAACCTTCATAGAGGCGTTCGACGAGGTTGCACTCTTTCCCCTTATATTTTCATCTTATGCATGGAAAGATCATGATAGATAATAAAGCATCAACAACGGTGTAAATAATAAAGGAATGTCAAGCTTGGCAGTGTGGGGATCTATGGGCAAAAATATTTAAAATTCGCAGCGGAAATAAGATCCATTGAGCGATCCATGCGAATGAAAACTCATACAAAGTGAATTAACAAAAAAAAATCCTATCCTATAGGTATACCTTTGGCGCGTGCCCTTCGCTTATCCCGCTTATTCGTGGTATGTCAGATCTCTTGCATGTTCAAGTGTTCGTGCCTCTATGCTTATCCACACGAACACGATCTTTGCCTCGGAGAGGAACCATCTTAGTTGTGCTAGCAACTTGGAATGGTTCACAAAGCACAAGAACCTCCACTAGGGAGTTTTGGACAAGGAGGAAGAAAGAAGAAGAGAAGTGCTCTCTCTTAGCCTTTGACAAGAGGGGGTATTTATACTCATCTAATGAATACCAAGGATCTATGTCCCTTGAGCTCCTCTCATCTTAATGCTAATAAAACCCAATGAATACCAAGCCTTTTGGTATTCCTTGAGACTCTTAATATTATATTCATCTAATGAATAGAATGCCTTTTAGCCTTCCTCTTGTCCCTTGAGCTCCTCTCATCTTAATACTAATAAAACCCAATGAATACCAAGCCTTTAGGTATTCCTTGAGACTCTTAATATTCTATTCATCTAATAAATAGAATGCCTCTTAGCCTTCCTCTTAAATAATTTTTATTAAACCATTTAATGAATATTATCCATAATTAAGTGGTTGAGTCAAATCTAAATGAGTCTAACTCAAATTAGACTGAATCTCATAATCCAATTGGATTCACTTGAGTCTAACTCAATTAATCCAATTCGGATCAAATCTTAGTCAAACTAAGATCAATTAATCTTCGGAGCATTGTGTCCTTAGTGTGTGACCCAATAGGTTCTCGTAACGTTGGCAATATGTCTAAACCACTTTAGACATATAAGTAATGAGCGGCATCTAGCAATGCATCGTTGCTACCCAAGTGACGAGAAAGTCGAGATCCGACTTAACCTCCATGACAATGACAATGTATGGCCTTGTCCTTCTATCCTTGATATCTAGATTGACCAATGAGGCATAGACCGTGTCATCCTCGATCAATCTTTGTGTTTCTTGATCCCCGAGTAGACTCACTCAAATAAATAAGCTCAATATATCATATTGACTCATTTGAGCATGACCAGTAATCCTACTCGATCAAGGGCCCATAGATATCACTCCCGTCATATGGGTGGGATAGATCTCATCTACATCACTCACATCCCTCTGCATAATTTATTACATACCCAGTGATCGCCTTTATAGTCCACTCTGTTACGGGTGACGTTTGACGATACCAAAGTACATAACTCTTTATGTAGGGAACCGTAGTGATTTCAGGTCTAAGGACTATTCCTACTAATAGTCACATGAGAAAGTTTATGACACTCATATGACAATCTATGAAACTTTCTCATGGCGGATCAATTCAATACGCATTCTCTAATGTATGCTCATGTGTCAACTTGATATCACATATCCATGACTTATGTGCTCAAGTCATCAGTTGACCTACATGCTAATCTCCATGCATTAATATTGTCCTTGAATATTAATGCTTGACTAGGAATGGTTTAGTATAGTATTCTCTACATCATTTCACTATCGATTCAACCGGTCGATATGATGTAGATAAGAACCTACTAGCTAAGGACATTATTATACTTAGTTATTTAACACTAATATAAAGTAAGTATAATAACCAAACATGTCTTTATTAATGATAGAATATGATACAAAAGGTCCCTAATCAATCATCTCATAATTAACTCTAGGGCTCCTACTAACAGGCATATCTAAGCCAAAGCTCACTCATCTTCTTTTTTGCAAATGACATCGTTTTTCCTAGAGAAGCATCTAGCAAGCAAATAGAATTAGTTATGAAAACAATGGACTCAATTTCCAGGGCAACAGAGTAGAGGGTGAACCCAATAAAGTTTATAGTCTTCTTCTAGAAGAATGTTTTGAAAGACACAAGAATCGAGATATATAGGCTTTTGGGTTTCAAGCTCATCCCTGAGAGAAGACCTAATCATCAAAACCAAGACAAAGTTGATGGTCAAAGCTAAGCTCTTGGGCTGCACAACTAGTTATTTTCCATGGCAGGGAGGATCACTTTGGCCCAGATAGGGATCATGACCATTCTGACTTACACGACAAATGTAAGTAAAATCCCTACACAACCATGTAAACTAGAGAAGCAAACTACAGACTTCATATGGGGTGACAAAACTCAAGAGAAGAAGGTACACATAATTAGTTGGGAAAAGATTACAAGACCGAAAGATGAAGGCAGATTGAGTTTGAGGACCATAGAGGATCACAACTCAGCTTTAAAATGTAAGTTGTCCTTCAACATGTTGGTAAATCCTAATGATCTATGGTTGCAAATGAAGGCCAGAAAGAATGGGAGATCAAGAGCCCACCGAGCTATCAAAGGAAAGGTCGTTGATTCAGACATCTAGATAGCAGTGTGTAGGACATGGAAAGAAGTGAAGAGCAGCATACAGTTGCAAGTGGGTGACGGGCAACACTAGATTTTGAGCAGACTACTAGTTGCTGAATAGGATTCCTCTAAACTTTTTAGCACTAAAACATCTTACTCGAGGAAAACAACAATCTGAGAGTGACAAATATGTGGGATGAGGAATGAATCTAAAAGTGGAAAGAATTTCTAAATAGACTCCCGGCAAGCATTCCTATCAAGTTGGTATCCAAGATGCTTAATCAAACAAGAAAAGGATGGTCCAACATATGTCTAGGATTTACATATTTTACCAAACTACTTCTGCTCTCATATTGCAAATGCCTTGTAGTTTTATTTGAAAAACCAGAACGTAGCACTTGATTTATAAACAAAAAAATTATGAAATTTGTTGTGAGTTGCAGGGGTAATTAGGTCTTTTTATCTTATGTCATTAGGGTTTTCTATATGACATAATTAATATGTCTTTAGAATTGTATTGGTTAATTTGAGAATTGGTCAATTGACTAAATCCTCATAAACATCTATATATTGTATTCTTCATTGCACATAATGAGAAAATAAGAGGGTTATATTTCTTTCTTCTATCCAACATGGTATCAGAGCAAAAACTCTAAATTTTTCCTCTATTCTTTCCATACGGCGTCGTCGGCAACACTCTCGGGCGAGCAGCTTCTTGTATACCTCATCCACGCGAGCAGCACTTCTCAGGCGAGCAGCCTCGCGTATACCTCATCCACGCGAACAGCACTTCTCGGGCGAGCAGCCTCGCGTATACCTCATTCACGCGAGCAGCACTTCTCGGGCGAGCAGCCTCGCGCCGATCACAGACCTTCTCCTCGATTTTATCCGGCGGCAACACTCTCGGGCGAAGGCATCTTCTTCGGCGGCTCTCCCCTTGCGACGTCTTCCCTCACCTCGCGCGGCGCTTCTCTTCACCTCGTGCAGCGCCGTAGCCTCTTCTTTGCACCTCGCGCGGCGCCGACGCCTCTTCTCTGCACCTCGCGCAGCGCCGATCACTCGACGCCGCTCTTGTCGCGCGACGCCGACCACTCGACGCCGCTTCTCTGCACCTCGCGCGGCGCTGACATCGCTTCTCTGTTCCTCGCTCGGCGCCGACCACCTGAGCGTTAATCTTCTTCGCCGTCTTCTGCTGCGGACTGGGCGCTGTCTGCTGTTGCTCGACGCCTCGTCGCCGTCAACAGCCTTCGTTGAAGCCCCGTCGCCGTCTTCTGCTGCTCGAAGCCCTGTCGCAGTCCTCTGCTCCCTCTCTGAACGTCTTCTGCTGCTCCCTCCCTGAAGGAGGAACATTTAGAGAGGCGGCTCCATGGGCAGGTGTTTTTGGGCGCACGATTTGCTGAAAAAAAAAACAAAACAAAACAAAAAAAAAGTGATTTTTTATTTTTCCTCTGCTCGCTCGCTGGATTTTCCTTCTCCTCCGCTGTTTTTTTTCTCACCATAAGATTTTTTTTTCTTCTTGTGGTGTGTTATGGCGGACACTTATGGGGAAAGTTCTGGGATGTCTACAGATCTCTTGACTTCTTCTGGACAAGTTCAACCGATTTTCACAATGACAGGATCCGGAGGACCTGGTCTTCAAATAACCTCGGAAAAATTGACTGAGACAAATTATGCATCGTGGGCAGTTGCTGTTGAACTTTATATTGAAGGCCATGATAAACTTGATATTCTTCACGGCATAAAATTGAAACCAGATGAAAAGGACCCTAGTTTTCGTACTTGGAGGCATGACAACATTCTGGTAATGACTTGGATACTTAATTCTGTTAGCTCTGTCATCAAACAGGTCATTCTTCATAATAGAACAGCTGTTGATATGTGGAGGACACTGGAGCAGATGTATGGACGAAAACATGATATGCTACGTACTTATCAGATAAGTAGTAAAATTTTTAAACTTGAGCAAGGTTCTATGTCTCTCACAAATTATTTTGCTGCTTTAAAAGGGCTATGGGATGAGTTTGACTACTACAGGATGGACAATTGGATTTCTAGTGATGATCATCAGAGATATTTGAAGCTTTTGGAGAAGGACAGAATTATTAAGTTTCTTGATGGGCTTTATGAAGAGTTTGAAAATTTAAAAGGGCAAATTCTTAGTATTGATCCTGCTCCCTCTCTAGAACAAGTCTACTACAAAATTCTGAGTGAGGAAGGCAGGAGAAGGACCATGAACAACAAAGGTAATACCTCTACAGCAAGTACTCCAATTGGAGAGACATCTGCTTTTGTCGGTTCTTCTAACAAACTCAAGTCTGGGGGAACAAAAGGAAAAGGTGGAAAATTTTGTCGGCACTGCAAGAGGACTAATCATGATTCAGATTTTTGTTGGGAGAAATATTCAGAAAAAAAACCTGAAAAATTTAAATACAGTGACAAGAAGGCGCCTAGTCGTGGAAATATTGCTGCCCAGAAATTAGTGGATAGGGAAACTACTGATTCTTCGGTACCTTCTAATATTAAGTTGTCATCTGCTGATATTGCTAATATTCAGGACCTTTTATCACGGCTTCAGACTTCATCCTCTGTCTCTATTAAATCGTCTCAAGCGCACACAGGTATTCGTGACCTGGAGTTAAGTATTGCTGGGTCAAGATCTTATAGCCCCTGGGTTATTGACTCTGGAGCTACAGATCATATGGCAAATCTTGCTAATTCCTTCATTTCTTACTCTTTGTCTTCTGGGCAGGATAAAGTGACCATTGCAGATGGCACCAAAGCCACTGTTGCTGGTAAAGGTTCCATACAACTGGCAGATCACTTTATCCTATCCTCTGCACTTCATGTCCCTTCCATTTCTCTTAATTTACTTTCTGTTAGTAGTATTACTAAACAACTACACTGCTCAATAACCTTTTTCCCTGATCATTGTGTCTTTCAGGATCTCGAGACCAAGCAAACGATTGGGACTGGCCGTGAAGTATGAGGTCTTTATTACTATCATCTTGGAACAACATCTGCTCTGAAGTCTACAGCTCAGTGTTCAGAAAATAAGCATCAAGAAATCTTATTATGGCATTCTCGTTTGGGGCATCTATCGTTTCGATCCTTGAAGGTTCTATTTCCTAATCTCTTCTCCTCTGTTTCTCTTGAGTCTCTTCAATGTGAAGTTTGTCAGTTATCTAAACATTGTAGAACTCATTTTTCTGAGTCCATGAATAAAAGTTCGTCTCCGTTTGACCTTGTTCATTCAGATGTGTGGGGTCCCTCTCCTGTGCGTTCTTTGGATGGCTACCGATATTTTATCTCTTTTATTGATGATTACACTCACTGTACATGGCTTTATTTGATGAAAGGTAGAGACGAAGTTCCTCGACTCATTCAACATTATTGCAGAATGGTTGAAACTCAATTCCACACAACAGTGAAAACTCTTCGATCTGATAATGCACGGGAGTACTTTACACAGTCTCTAAATACCTTCCTAGAGGATTTAGGAATTTTTCATGAGTCATCTTGTCCCTACACACCACAGCAAAATGGAGTGGCTGAAAGAAAAAATCGTCATATCCTTGAAACAGCCCGTGCATTATTATTTCAGCGCCACTTACCCAAATATTTCTGGGCTGATGCTATCCTTGCAACAGCTTATATCATTAATCGTCTACCATCAAAAGGTCTAGGGTACCAGTGTCCTCTCAAAATTCTTCGTCCTGACACCACGTTGTTCTCACTTACACCTCGGGTATTTGGCTCCCTTTGTTTTATTCATATTCTTGGTCCCAAGACCTCTAAGCTTGATCCCTGAGCTATACGGGGAGTTTTTCTAGGGTATTCCACTTGCCAGAAAGGGTACAAATACTTTGATCCTATTACTAGGACAAGGTATGTCTTGAAGGATGTTACCTTTTTTGAGTCCGAGTCCTATTATTCTTCCCAAACTCGTCCCCAGGGGGAGAATCTTACCCCTTCTTCCCTTGTATCTCAAGTGGTTCCTTCTCCTATTTCATTGGATGCCATGGAAAATAGAAAAGATGATGCTCCACTTCTGGATGCTCCATTACTGGGCTCGCAGGCTTCACAAGAAATTATTACTTACAAGCGACGAAGACATAAGCAAGGACCTACTACTAATCGGCTAGCTGAATCGGATGCTCTGGCTCCTGATCCTGTATCCTCATTGCTTGAACCAATCGCACCCCTGAATATGAATGAGCTGAATCTTCCATGTAACGCCCGCCCTTATATCTACTCTCGGGGCGGGGTTACGTACATTCAATCATATAGTAATATATTTTTTTTTCTATTTCTATCTTCTAGCATGACATTAAAACAACAATGCAAGGACTTAAGGGAACTAGGTACTAAGCATGCTTGCAAAAATTATCAAGTGTCATTCTATAACATGATAACATCACTAGTAGTGTAACTCATAACATAATCAAGTATAAGAGACCTCCAAGGTAAACACTATCATGCCATGTCAATCCTAATCACTAATACTTATTGTCAAGGAGTATAACATAAGCATAACTATGTAGATATAGAACTCTTTCTTCCCGAGCCACCACCCCACACATCTTCAGCCTCCTGCCTCTTCCTTCCATTTAAGTGTTATCTGCAGCATAAGACAACACATAAACTAGTAAGCAAAATGCTTAGTAAGGATCCTGTCCTACTCGCAAAATCCGTGCGAAAGAATATAACATGTACACATAATCAATCATAAGTATAAGTTCATCAAAGCATATTAAACATCTAAGTTTCTAAGCATGCAGTATCAAGTACCATAAGCATACTCTTCACATATAACAAATGCTTTCAATGAATGTTTTCAAAACAATTCCATAATGGTATTACTTAAAAATACATCCATATCATATTGGGCCCTGTTGTGTACCAACTATCGCGCGGAACTATTGCGCGTTCCCTAATGAATTGGGGTAGCGAGCCACCAATTCATTAGAGCAGGACCCTTCCGTCCTACCGGAGCCACGTTAACATGTACCCCGGATTTGTTTAACGACCCCCTTCCGAGTCGGGTACACAACTTCAAAAGTAAAATACTTATCATGCTATTACATATATGCTAAGGAATACTCCATATTCACTCTTATGGGACACACCACTCTTCAAGGGTGCTCATGATCCCGTAGGGACACACCACACAACATAAGGGGTGCTCTTGATCCCATACTTATTTGAGTATCCCTTCAAGCATTTTAACATATCACATGCAATTTCATAAATGTGCCCCATGGGCTATAAGGCATGCTCATACATACATCATATTTCATGCATGTCCATACATACATCATAGTTCACCCATGTTCATACATACATCATATTTCATACTTGTTCATACATGCATCATATTTCATACATGTTCATACGTACATAATATTCCATACATGTTCATACATATATCATATTCCATACATGCTCATACATATTATTTTGCTAAACATAATCATGTCCCGTAGGGTAGTTTAGCCTTCACATATTATTCATGCAACTTATTAAACATAAAGCATATCATGAGATAATTATACAACCCTAAACCTTAGTCCTTCTAGGGTTGGCCGAAACTTAAGTATAGGGAAAATTAGAGTTTGAACTAAATAATCTCACATACGTTCATACAAACACCTTGTATACACTATCTTACAATACATTAAACATGGATATATTTTAGGATAATTCAACCCTCACTAACCCCTTTTTCTAGGCCTTGGCCGAAACCCATCCAAGTTCTAAACCCTAGGTTTTGTTTACAACATATTGAAAGATACACATACACATATACTCTAAGTGCTAAGGGGTTTACTTATGCAACAAAAAGTAACCAAAAGCCTTCCCCAAGGGGGGGTGGCCGAAACCCCTTCAAGAACAAAACCCTATGTTTTGTTCACCACATTTTGCATAAATCACATATACATATATCCTAAGTTCCAAGGGTCTAATCATGTAACAAAAGAACCCAAGGCCTTCCTCTAAGGGTGGCCGAAACTTACAAGGAGTGTAACCCCTAGTTTTTCTTTCTTTTGTTCATACCATCATGAAGAAAATCAATATACATATATACTCTAAGTCTCAAGGGTCTTCTCATGTATCAAGGAAAGAACCAAGGCCTTCCCCTAAGGGGGTGGCCGAAACATGCAATGGAGAAGGAGTCCTCATTCTTGAAACAATCAAGGAGAATAATCACACCACAACTATTACACTGCAGGCGAGGGGATACTTACATCCTTTCGCTTGAATTTCTCCTCCTCTTACTTCTTAGGGCACCCTTGAAGACTAGAAAGGTGAGTGTTTTCCCTTGTTAGTCTTCTCTAATCCTCTTGGCCCTAGTAGAGAGCAAGAACCTTGAAGAGTTCCTTTATCCTTCCAATTTCCTAGGGTTAGAACCCTAGGTGCACCTTTTCGAAAAATGAAAGGGAGAAGAAGGGTGAATTCGGTGATGAGGGAGAGGAAGAAGAAGAAGAAGAGGAAGTTATTCCAACTTCCCTTATTTATACTTTTCTCATGAAAAGACATGTCTCTTCACCTCCCTAGCTTTTAACAAGCATGTTTCTTATTCCCTCTACAAGAAACATGGCTTGGTACAATGGTTAAGACATTGCTAGTGCAACTAGGAGGTTCAAGGTTCAATCCCTGCTTCCTCCTTCTATATTTTTCTTTTTATCACATTTTGCACTAATCCAAGCCCATTAAGCCAAGCCCATCATGAAATTTCATAATATTAATTATATTCCATGAATTCATAATATTTTCATAATATTAATTATATTCCATGAATTCATAATATTTCATGATACTATTTCATGAATTCCATAATATTTCATATTTATGAATTCATATATTTCATAATATTTCATGATAATATATCATGAATTTCATAATATTTCATATTCATGAATTCATATATTTCATAATATTCCATGATAATATATCATGAATTTCACAATATTTCATATTCATGGATTCATATATTTCATAATATTTCATATGGAAAATTTTGGGGCGTTACATTCCAATTGCTATTAGGAAAGGGGTCAGGTCATGTACTCAACATCCTATCTCTAACCATGTTTCTTATTCTCGTTTGTCTTCTTCATATCATGCCTTTGTTTCATAGCTATCAAATCATGTTATACCTTCTTCTTATTATGAAGCTGTAAGGGACTCAAGGTGGCTGGAAGCAATGAATGAAGAAGTGGAGGCTCTTAATAAGAATGGTACCTGGGAATTAGTAGATCCCCCAAAGGGGAAGAACTTGGTTGGTTCTAAATGGGTCTATGCTATTAAGTATAACTCAGAAGGTGACGTGGTCAGATACAAAGCCAGACTTGTTGCCAAGAGATTCACTCAAACATATGGGGTGGATTAGGTGGAGACCTTCGCTCCAGTTGCAAAACTCAAATCAGTCAGGGTGATTCTTTCTCTTGCCTCTCAGTATGGTTGGCCACTATTTCAGCTAGATGTGAAAAATGCTTTTTTAAATGGTAACCTTCACGAAGAGGTCAACATGTTACCACCTCCTGGAATTGAAACAAAAGGGAAGGTTTGCCGACTGATAAAAGCTTTGTATGGACTTAAACAATCACCCAGAGCCTGGTTTGATAGGTTCTGCAAAGCCATGACATTGTTTGGCTATAGACAAGGGAATGCTGATCATACACTCTTTGTGAAGAGGAAAGAAGACAAAATTACCATTCTTTTGGTTTACGTTGATGATATGATAATCACAGGTGATGACGAGGTTGAAATCCAGGCTTTTAAGTCCAAGTTAATATCAGAGTTTCAAATTAAAGACCTTGGACTATTGAAGTACTTCCTTGGTATTGAAGTTGCTCGATCTCAGGAGAGAATATATATATGACAGAGAAAATATGTGTTGGATTTGCTCAAGGAGACAGGGAAGTTGGGTTGTCGGCGAGCAGCGACTCCTATAGAAGTAAATCATGATCTTACTAGTTCTACGGGGAAGATCTTACAAATCTGGAAAAGGGAACGTATCAAAGGTTGGTTGGAAAAATACTCTATTTGTCTATGACTAGGCCTGACATTACCTACGCTGTTAGTGTAGTGAGTCAGTACATGCATGCTCCTAAAACTATCCACATGAAGGCCGTTGACAGGATTTTGAGGTACTTAAAGTCATGTCCCGGAAAAGGCTTGTTGTTTAAGGGAGGTGGTAATCTAAAGGTGGAATGTTATTCTGATGTTGATTGGGCTAATTCTAGAGATGATAGAAGATCAACTTCTGGCTATTGCACCTTTTTAGGAGGAAACTTGGTAACTTGAAGAAGTAAGAAACAAAGTGTTTGTGCACGGTCCAGTGCAGAAGCAGAGTATCGAGTCATGGCACATGGTCTTGCAGAAATGTTATGGTTGAGTTTTTTATTAGAAGACATGGGGTTAAAGGCTGAATTACCTCTCAGGCTGTACTGCGACAACAAAGCTGCAATCAATATTGCAAATAATCCAGTCTAACATGATCGGACCAAACACATTGACATTGATCGCCACTTTATTCGGGAGAGACTTGATTCTGGAGAGTTATGCTTACCCTATGTCAAATCTAAGGACCAACTTGCTGATATGTTTACAAAAGTTATACCCCAAGCTGTGTTTAATTTTGCCCATAGCAAGTTAAACATGTTTGATATATATGTTCAACTTGAGGGGGAGTGTTGTGAGTTGCAGGGGTAATTAGGTCTTTTTATCTTATGCCATTAGGGTTTTCTATATGACATAATTAATGTCTTTAGAATTGTATTAGTTAATTTGAGAATTAGTCAATTGACTAAGTCCTCATAAACATCTATATATTGTATTCTTCATTGCACATAATGAGAAAATAAGAGGGTTATATTTCTTTCTTCTAACCAACAAAATTAACATAAATAAGCTTGTTAAAATGCTTTCACCACACAAACAAAAGTTGTCAAAGAAAAAACTAGCCTATGTATCTATTATAGCTCGTCAAGATGTCTTGTTTCAGTGGCAGTTCTAATATGTGGTTGGATGTAAAACATGTCGCTTGGTATATGTTCGGGAATGGGAATATGAATGGATTTTATTGAGGAATTAATAGGAATGTAATGATTGCTGGACTGCTAGTGCTTGGTATAGATATTGGAATGGGTATTATTCCCATTAGGGGCTGCTTAATTTAGCTTAGATTAAGGAATGAATATCAACTAAAATTTTTATTTTATCTTTATTAGTAAAAATATAAAAATAATTACATACTCAAGAACAAAACTATTTTATTAAAAAAAATACATATAAGTTGAGCCGGCTACAAAATTTGTTAACAACCAAACAAAATTTGTTACCAATATTCTAAGATCAAGCTACAAAATTTGTTAACAACTCCAGTACACCTATATCATCTCCAAAAGAAAACCAAATGACATCTATCAATTATCAAATTGTATTTTTCTCATAGAATTGCAGTAATGATTCCTCAAAAGCATTACTATATAACACATCCTAGAACACATTAAAACCTTCAGGTAGTTGAAAAATAGATTACCATGCTAAATTTCATTCAGTTGAAAACTAATCGAACATTCCAATCCTAATGATTCTAACCAGATCAAATACTAAACATGGATCTCATAGAAAATAGAAAAAAAAATCCTACCTAACCAAGAGAAAACCCCAAATCAAAAGGGACGC
Organism: Boesenbergia rotunda; assembly: GCA_024364735.1. Classification (NCBI taxonomy): domain Eukaryota; kingdom Viridiplantae; phylum Streptophyta; class Magnoliopsida; order Zingiberales; family Zingiberaceae; genus Boesenbergia; species Boesenbergia rotunda. The sequence continues at coordinate 86,174 of JAGFNQ010002406.1, forward strand.
TCACTTTTGTGATGCGCCGGAAGGGATCACCTCTGTAGGGAAGGAGGACAGCGATGCTCGAACCAAGAGAGGAAAGTCGCGCGTGATGAGGGAAAAGAAAGGTTGAGCGTCGGGCGATGAGGAGAGAAGAGGGCAATCGGCGAGGGAGAGGGAGTCGACGTCGAACTCGCTCGTACGAGGACGGAAACCGCAGGAGGGCTTCGACGTCAGCGGAAACTTGTGAAGGAGAAGGGAAACTTTCTCTTGGGCGATAGGAGAGAAGAGGGTTGCAGCGTGACGAGGCTCGCATGCGCGTGCTTAGGCAACGGGGGAATGGAAAGTTGATATCCAAGGGGAGAGGGGAATTAAAACTAAGATATGATATCCTTATTTTGATTCCCATTGAACCCTTTCAAATACCTACCAAGCATCATATATGGGAATGAAATAACTTTCATTCTCATTCTTATCCCTAAATCCCCCAACCAAGCAACCCATCAAAAGAGCTCTCCAAATGCCAATCGCTTGCTTCAAACCCTGAAGAGCAGCTTTCTCACGCCAAAATTGGCAAAATTAAGCCTTTAGAAGTTAAAATATTAAGCTATAAGAGATAATCAAAAAGGGAAGAAAGGGATACTGTAGATATATGTAAAGTACCTTCAGCTTCCTGTTGCAAGAGTAGAGTATAAAAATTATTGTATAAAATAAAATTTATTGAATTGAAAAAGAATGCCAACCTGAGCTATTTAAGTGATAGCTACATTCCAGGAGGAATCTCAACTTGAATTAACACAGAGCATGTATTAGGAATTCTATAAATGAGTTTGTAGCATATTAAATATAATATGTTCATTAATTAATGGAATGAAAATTTTAAATTGTGATTTCTTTTTTCTTAGGAAACAAGCATGAAGTCTCATTTTGAACGCACATTAAAGTTTGAAACATTGCCAGAAAGGAGCAACGTGTTGATCGCACAATGTCATTTCATCGATCTATGTGAAGGAGATTCTGAGAGGAAAAAAATGAGTGATCCAACAAAATGTTTGTAGTGACTAGGAGGGACAATGAGTAACTTCTCCAGAATACCCCAATTTCCAAGGTGGCAATAGAAATTGATATGAACCATGGTTCCTGCTTCTTCCACTTTCCCCCCTACACCACCTAATGAAAAACCAGTACAGACACACAAATAGTCTAATCTGGGATTATAATCAATTTACTAGTATTTAAAAAAGGAATGGATGAATATATATTGTTTTGTAGTTAATCATGATTAGTATTAGCAACAACAACAACTGTTGAGTTAACGAGATCATGGATTAAAATCTCAAGTTGTTTCACCCGACATACCTGAACACCATAACAACTAATCAAATTGATATGTGAGGTACCTTAGAATATAATCAAGCATATCATTGACTCCCACTGAATGTGAAAAGTGCAATATATGCAATGGTTGGTCAATACAAAATTTGAAATCTATGATAGACAACAATTAAAAGTCTGAATGAAAGATGGAAGGTTTTTCAAAATCAATAAATAGCTCATTTTCAAGGGTCTGAAATAAAAAGGGACTTACCAACAACTTATTTCACTATATAGATTAAAAAGTATTTGAGTGAATTAACAATTAGCAATAGAAATATTTGGATTAGAATGGCATTCAAGTTTATATTTACTAACTTAAGTATATGATAAACAGGTAGCTTCAAGACCCCACCACAATGATTTTAGGACAGTCCATAATGAAAGCAATAACAAAAAGGATGAATCTAGGTGCAATGAGTCATCTTTAAATGATTATGTGAACAAGGCATATCCTCCTCATGTAGATGCATATACTCAAACCACGAACATTTTGTTTATGATCATGCTTGCAACAAAAGACCGCACCAATTGCAGAAGTTGTCTCTAAAATGCCTCCATTTGGATTAATGAAATTAAGTCTGGTGCCAATAAGTGCACCAAATGTTGAGTCCAAAACTGTTTTGGTTCAATTTGATTCCTGAAACAAAGTTGAATAATGAGCACACAAATTGGGTACCATAATTAGTAGTAACTAGATATGGGTGCAAAAGGACTCACTTCAATGGTTTGCTATCACTACCCCACTCCGTATAGAATGGTCACTAGCAGAAATCCAACTACTCACCTACAATCCAGCATGGCCATAAATGATTGAACAACTACCGACTCGGGATAAGAAAAAATCACAAATAAAATAAAATCCTTCGACCCAAACAATGACATAAGAACGTGTTAAAGAGTTAAAAGGTAATTATTCTATCATATTCTGGTATTAAAATAGTATAATTTTGGATACTTACGAGTGTTTTTCATCCCATTGGTCTCCCTAGATTATTGTGCCGAAACTTTTTGGCCATTTAAAACGAGTGTTTTTCATCCCATTGGTCTCCCTAGATTTTTGTGCCGAAACTTTGGTCATTTAAAAGATTTGTCAAGTGTGAGAAATGCTCTAAACATATCTTTAGAGCATCAACCTGTTATCAAACATAGAATTTAAAAGATCAGGAGAAGAAGCAAAATACAAGCTACTAATACACTTCTTCCTTGAAGAATTAACCAGTGTTTTTGCAAATGCTTTTGTTGTCATAATATAATGTGTAGTACAAGCTTGTCCAATATTAGATCCTCGCTTGCCTACTACAATTCTCTTTGTTGTGACCTGAATGATTAAAAAATGATTATCAAAGGTACATATAAGATATCTTGCACCATATCTCAAAATAAAAAAAAATATTATGAAAATAACTTTATAGAAATAAATAAGGGAAAGTATAGGTATAAGAAAGCATGTATCTCTATTTGATAACTTTCATGAAGAAAACCATATTGATGCCCAAATGAAAGCCAATGAGGTTTCAAAATTTCAAGAGCATATCAAGACTTTTACAAAAATTCAATAACGGTTGATGTAGATTCCAATCCCCAAAACATGAAAAAATCTGAATAAGTAAAAATAAGAATGCCCAGAATACCTGAATCCTAATTTTAATCCGACCAAGTAGAGAAGGTCGATGCCCAAGGTCATGAAGATAATAAACATAAGAATACTTAGAATACCTGAACACCAATTATAATCCGATCGGAGAGAGAAGTTTAATCCCACACGACCATCAAGAAATATCAATTATCATCCGAGTGGCAAGAGGAGCTCGATCCCCAGTCAAAAACAAAAAATGTCCAGAATATCTTAATTATGATTATAATTATAATCTGGCCCCAAAAAAGAAGCTCGATCACTCGGTAGGGAAAATAACGATAAGAATACCCAGAAATCCAAAGAATATCGAAATATATGAATGTTCGTTCCACCCTAACGGAGGATAGGGTTTTAGGAAGAACGAAGAAGCCACCCGAATGCTACGAATGCCACAAATAATAGAAATACCCTCCTTTCTCGATCGATGAGAGGGAGGAACTCGATCCCTAGGTCAGGAAAACAATAAGAAGACCAAGAATATCATGTGAATATCATAAATACCAGAAGTCATATTCGTCCCGACCAAGGTCGAGACGGTAATAAGGAAAAGATCGAAATATCCCGAGAATATCATGAATACTAGAGTGCCAGGAGACTGAGAATACCCCGAGAATACCATGAATACCAGAAGTGCCAGAAGACAGAGAATGCCCGAGCGTACCATGAATACAAGAAGTGCCAAAATACCATGAATACCAGAATACCAAGAATACCTGAAGAGGATAAAAATAAGAAATCCAATTCCATGGCTACCAATTCCACTAGACCAAAACCGAGCAACAGTCAACTCCATTGCAAAACTATCTTTAACAGGAAAAGCAAATGATTTAGCTGAAGGAGAAACTCCCCATTTCCTAGGCCTCTCCAAAGAACATATCTATTAAGGAGCATATCACATATAGTTCAAGTTCACGATATCATAATATGTTAGCAAAGCATTGTACCTAAATTGTATCAAATCATAAAACTCGCATTGTTGCATGAACCCATGTAGCTCTAAGAGGTACCTCAATGAACACTCTTTCGATATGACCTATCATTTTAAAAGTACATCAGAGAGACACATGAATCAAAAGTGTTGACAATCATTTAGCAACTGCTCATTAGCTAATATAAACGAAACTTACACTCTAGAAATAAAGAGAATGAAAACTGGTGAGAACAAGTTGTAATGAAAATCTATTGGGAGATAATATGGTAATAACAAACTAATACTAGAACATAGGTCAGATGTTTGTCATATCAAAGTTCCCAGGAGTAGTTACCACGATTCAACTCCAACCCCATCAAGTAGTTACCATTTTGATTCCTTGGCAAAAATCCAATAACAAATCAGACTCCAAAACATAGAATGTAGCCATGATCCTCCATGCTTTCTACTTGAGCATTCAGGACCTGGAAGGCACCAAAAACATTCATTTAGAACTTAAGTGTAGCGCCAAGTCTACATATGCACTCCGGTGTGACATCTAATACAAAATGAGCTAGGAATATCAATAACCCAGGAATACATGAAATATCAAATTTGAGATATCTTTATTAGAGAAAAGATAAGGAATATCAATAATCTAGGAATACCAAAAGTCCAATAATATCTCAAAAGTTCAATAGAATGCTAATAAGCCAAGAATATCAATATGCCAGGAATACTAGAAGTCCAATAATGTCCTGGAAAAAGAGTTTGATCACTTGATGGGAGATGAACCAGAAACCAAGAATACCATAAGTCTAGTAATGTCCTAGAAGTCCAATAGAATACCAATAAGCTAGGAATATCAATGACATGAATACTAGAAGTTCAATAATGTCCTAACCAGGGAAAAGAGTTCAATCCCTTGGTCGTGAGGATGATAACAAGAAAACCAAGAATACCATGAGTCCAATAATGTCCCAACCGAGGAAAAGAGTCTGATCCCTTGTTCGGGAGGATGATAACCAGAAAACCAAGAATACCATAAGTCCAATAATATCCTAGAAGTCCAATAGAATACCAATAAGCTAGAAATATCAATAAGACAAGAATACCAGAAGTCCAATAATGTCCTGGGAAAAGAATACCATGTAAATGTTATAAATACCCGAAGTCGTATCCATCCATACCAGGGTCGAGAGAGTAATTAGGAAAAGACCGAGAATACCCCGAGAATACCATGAATACCAGAAGTGTCAGAATACCATGAATAACCAGAGTACAATGAATACCAAGAATACCGTAGGAGGATAATAAAAAGAAGAAGATCCGAGATATCTCAAGAATGCCAAGAACGCCATGAATATCAAAAATCCTTTCTTGTCCGAGCAAAAAACTTAATCCTTCGATCAGGAGAGTAATAAGAAAAACATAAATACCAGAAGTCGTATCCATCCCAACTGAAGTCGAGAGGGTTATAAGAAAAAGACTAAGAATAACCTGAGAATACAATGAATACCAAAAGTGTTGGAATACGATGAATACCAAGAATACCTCAGGAGGAAAATAATAAGAAGATCCAAGATACCACAAGAATGCCATGAACGCCATGAATATCATAAATCCCTTCGTGTTCGAGCAAGGAACTCTATCCTTCGGTTAGAAGAGTAACAAGAAAATCATAAATACCAGAAGTCAAATCCATCCAGACCAAGGAGAGGAACTTGATCAATTAGGAGGGCAATAGGGAAAAGACCAAACCCGAGAATATCCAGAATACCAGAAGTTCAACCGGGGGAGGACTAAGAGCATCATAGTAAACTCTGAATACCAAATAATAATAGCACCAAGCTTTGATTTTTCCATTAATAGCAATTGAGAAGATAAATTGCATGAAGATAAAAAGTGAATTTGTGTGATAGTTAAACAAATTAAGAAAACCTAAGAATGAAAATAAATAAAATGACAAAATGAAATAAACCTAAAAAGACTCATTATAATGAAGACACACAAAGTATTAATAATGTGTTTTAAATAAATCGAGAAATCACATCCTCTAATTCGTGCCTCAACTTTATGTAAATGCATTATCATTTAAAATTTCAAGGGACCGAAATCTTATTTGCATATCATCTAGTTGAAATGCGAATATAAATTCGCAAATGAGGAATTCTGGTATCATGAAGGGAGAGCAAATTGATATCGAAAACCACCCTTGAAAAAATGGAAACATAAACAACTTGTAGCGTGAGATCAACAATAACTTATTGGATTTCCGAAAAACCAAAGCATTTTTCTTAGATCATCCAAAGCAAATAGATAAAGGAATGAAGAAAAAACATCAAAAATCAAAACATTAGATACCAACATCTACAGAACCATCCTACCCTTTAAACTTCAATGAAAAGAGAACATTCTCATGTCATTCAAAGTGAAAACTAAACTGATGATGAAGAATGAATGGGATTAGATAATGAATCATACCTTGTCAAATTTCAAGAAAAGGAGAACATCCGCCTATCATCCACATATAAGCAAGTGGAAACAAGAATCCATACCCGGAATGAAAAGAGCATTTTGTCATTATCAAGTAGGTATTTACAAGTGGACAAAGTTTATTAATTAATTGATATGTCCAAAATAAAATACCTATTTTCAGAAAGCTTTGAAATTCTCCTAGCATCTAATATAGTGAGCGTGCAGGTTGGATGCCTCCACCTATAACAAATGATCGGTTGCATAAAAAAATAAAAAATATTGAAAACAATATGAAATTAAAGAAAATCTACAAGTGTGATGATTATAACTTTGATTGAGCTACTTTCCATATTCTTAATTTGAAATTTGTCCAGATTTTGGCCAGATATATTTTCTAGAATCTCTAGGTGAACACTTGAAAGAATCAAAAAATAATATACTTTAAGGTGATAGGTGACTTATCATGATACTTTCATGTAGATATATATTAATGGCAAAGACAATCCAATATGACAACATATAAATATAGATTGCAGTAGATTTGGAAGTAAAATGCTTAAATAACTTGTGGTAAATTACTACTAAAATGAAACTGAATGAATCATGGAAACAATTAGAAAAATGCAAATTTTTGTTTGGCTTCTTTTATAGAATTAGGGGAAAGTCAATTAGTCACCCATTTAAATGCATACCTTTGCATAGACCTTTATGCCTCAGAGGGCTCTTATTTTGACGAAGTGACCTGTGAACATAAGTTTCCTTCCTTTCCAACTTGAAACAAGAGTAATCTACTGATTGTCTTGGTTGCGGTTTCACAAATTGGGAACTATTTTAACACACAAAAATAAATGATGTCGGAATTGCATAAGAAAAATGGTACATATACCAATGTTAAGATCTATACCTTTTTATCTTTCAAGGCATCTTTGAGAGTACCTACAACAGGTTGAAAGACTTCGTTGCGGTGTAGATGAATTGTGCAAAGAGATGGAAGACAATGTTAGAAAAGATCCATGTTTGAAAGAGTGATAGAACCTTTTGACATGATATTCCTACAGAGAACATGAGTGTTTCAAATAGATCCAAGATTAATAATACTACATATTGTAGAATAGAGCACTTTACAAAATTAGTTCATAATAAACCAAAGAAAAAAAGTATAAAGAGGAGCACACATTCTCAATATAAGTACAAAGTTGAAATAACAAAATTATCAAGTACCAATTTTTTCCCAATTTTTAAGTGTACCAGAAGGACAGAAAATGTTGAATCAATATATTTACAATCTGAAAGGTATAAAAAATAAATGTAAGACATTTAATGAAATAAATAAATAAAAGGGTTAAGTTTTTAAAAACATAGATTTTTCAGTTACAAAGATTACATAGATACTTAGTAATCCTATCCTAACTTGTAATGAAGCTACTGATCATCTTCAAATTATCAATCAAATGATGCTTGGACAATGAAACCATCTAACCACAAATAAAGCACTTTGCACAAAGTGTCACCATTTTCTTTTGCCCGATTTCACCATTGATAAAAAGATTGAGAGAATTTTTCTATGAATCCTTCAATTTGGTAAATTCTAAGACCATAGATACTCAGGGTCACTTCATAGTGAATCTCAACATTATCTAACCAAAGGAAAAGTATTTATAAGTTGCATTTATGAAGAGTACTTGGTTTAGGTGGAAACTTCTTTCCAAAGATAACTTTGGCTGTCAAAAAAAAAATATTCAGACAACCTAGAATTGCATGGGTAAAAGAGTCTCATAACCAGTGGAAATTAAAATAAATACCATCCACTTTAACAAAAATGACCTGAATATAATCTAGTCAAGCCAACTGCTTTTTTTTACGCTCTACAAACCATTAGAAAGTCTTTGGCATACAATGAAGCAATCCAAAGTGAGAATGATGACTGAAGTAGTCATTTCTATTCTTTTCATATGAAATGGCACAGAAAAATGGAAGGTTAATCCCATAGCAACAACTTAAATTTAAACTTGCTTGGGTACTACTCATTTTGCTTCAAGTATAAAGTTAGCCTTGATATGCATCAACAAAACAAGATTCCCTTCAACCTATTATATTATGTTTTTAAATCCCTTAATCCCCATACATCTATTATAGTTATGAAATTGATCGATCCCATTTCATATAAAAATTTCATTGGCCAAAAGGTTATGTAATTTCAGGTATGGTATTTTGCCCCAACAACCATCCCTAACTAGTTACAAGAATTGCCAAAATTAGAAGGAAAAAACCGCCCATGAGAGTTGACTGCTAACTAAGCAAGGTCAGGATTAAAAAAAATAAACCATAACAATTGGATTTTCAAATCTAAACAATCATGGCCATGACTAGATTTTCATGTTAATGAAGACAAAAAAAACCAATGAAAGAGAAAAGGAGACAAACAAAGAGAGAGAAGACTTGTTAAAACAATTTCCCAAGTATAATGTATTCACTCATTGGCAACATGCTATCACAATTACCAGAGTAGGTATAATTAAGGAATCATTTTGAGCAATTAATTCCCAAAACATTTCATTAAGAAGAAAATCATTTGCACGAAATATTATGTAGATATAAATCAAAAGTAGGTAACATAAACCATAATGCAAAATAGACGATTACTTGTTTTAACATCAACAATGACAACTTTTGACAGTGAAAATAATGCATAAATTCCATCTTACCTTTGAGTGGCTTTTGAGAAACCAGTTTTTACTAAGTGAGTGAGAGGCTAGCATGATACCTGATAAAAGATCAACCTTACCAACTAGGAATTGACCAGGAAACAAAGCGCAATAAAAGAAAGTATCAGTTCGCTTACTTTTGTCAATGTATCTGACTTTTTGCATACAACCCGCAAGCATCTAAGGTGACCTTTTCTTATACTGTCTTTCTCCATTAGACCTGAAGCAATAAAAGAGATGACTTCTTGATTGGCAGATTCAGAAGTTCTAGATGCCCATGATGCCAAAGCTGACAAGATTACCAACTTCACCTCCTCACTTACTGCCATAAAATAAATTACAATCAGCACCTGCCTGGAAAAGTGAGGAATGGAAAAAACAACACCAGAAGACTTTTTACCATCTTCCTTGTAACAAAACATAAGAAAGCTTGATAAGATAGGTGCTACTTTACATAGAGATTTGGCTACAGGAGATTTTCATAATTCTTCAATAGCATTATCATTCCCGTCCTATGATAATGATATCATTCCCGTCCTATGATAATGATATCATTCCCGTCCTATGATATCATTCCCGTCCTAATGTAATCCTCTTCTCGCAAGGAAACATGGATTTGCATAATTGTAAAACGCAAAGTTACATGACAAAAAAAAACTAATTAAGTTCAAAGACCAAAGACACTCTTACATATAATGCATAAGCCTCCTAATGCATGAGCATTCCATATAGCTTTTTGAAGAAGGGTGAGCAGCCTAGATGCCTAAAATATAATAGTGGAGAAAAAAATGAACAAAAATAGCTAAAATAAGGCTTATAGATATTATGGATTAAAAGAAGAATCAAGCTTTAAGCAGGCAAAACCATGCACCAATTTTTGCATCGTTGAACATCCTTAGAGTGTTCTCAGGAATTCCAAGTGCTTGGCCTAGCTATGTGGCTCGAGAAAAAAAGAATTAAAAGTTTCAATTGGTTGCTCAGCCTATATATCAAACATCATCAAACCCTTTAAGGATGAGTAGAATCATGGTAAAGACAATGAAAGAAAAGTACACACAAAGATTATGATGTTAAAACTAGTAGCCTTCAAGTGTCCTACTGCCAATAAAACTTTGTATAAAGAACATTACAAAGTTTCTGAAATATAATAAATTACACAAGGATGCAAAAAACTGAACAGAATTTGGAAAAAGTACAAATCTGCAATAATAAGCACGTTTAGCAAATCCTTAAATTTATTTTTTGAAAAAGATCAAAGAGTATGCAAGCATGAATAGCAGGATAATAGCATAAATATACAATAGGCTTGTATATTGAGCATAAGATGCATGTACAACAAAAACTTGAGTCAACTACTTACCAAATAGTTTTCGTTTACCATTTCAACGACTGCATTTCACTATTTGGTGTAGCTCGTCTGTCAAACAAAAAACAAAAAAAGCATTAGCAGATAACAACTCATTGACAATGAGAATGAATACCTTTTTGTTCTGAGCATAATTGTCTTTCCGTGTTCCACTTTGGAAAGCATTCTCTGAATGGAACATATCAACCTATCGAATAGTATTAGTTTATAAGTAACATGGTGAATGCATCTTATTCAATTTCAAAGCCTTGCGCCTTCAAAAATATAAGCAATGAAAAAATTAAAAAGTCATTCTGTTCTAGTGAAGTATATAAGAAATGGTAGCTAATCATTCTCAAGAACAGAAGTCAGTCAAGCATTAACTATCAAGTTAGAATCAATAGGTCAATTGAGAGTCCTTTAAGATTTTAACATGGGATATCATCAAGACAATAAAAAATTAGATTAATATTAAAAACATAGAAAACAAATGAAAGAATAAAAGCAAACAACACATCATGCAACCAAGTCAGGATCAAAATCATCTTACAGGACAACTCAAACTTTATCAAAAGTTTTTAACACAACAATATATAAATTCTCCTACACTAAGTTGATTATATGCAAACCTAGATATTATAAGCACATTGAAACAAGAAAAGTCCGAGTAGTATTTCATGACAATGAGAATGTAATACCTTTTTGTTCTAAGCATAATTCTCTTTCTATGTTCCACTTTGGAAAACATTCTCTAAATGGAACATATCAACCTATCAAAAGAATTAGATTATCGGCAACCAGGTGAATGCATCTTATTCAATTTCAAAGACTTGAACCTTCAAAAATATAAGCAATTAAAAAATTGAAGAGACATAGAGTTCCAATGAAGTATGTAAGAAATGATAGCATTATCCCATTCTTAAGAGCAGAAGTCACTCAAGCATTAACCATCATGCTTGGAACCAATAAGTCAATTGAGAGTCCTTTAAAATCTTTAACCTATGATAGGATATCAAGACAAAAAAAAAATAGATTAAATATTAAAAACAATAAACAAATGAAAAAACTGAAACAGACAACACATTTTGTGACCACATCAAGATCTGAATCATCATTGAGAATTCAAGCTTTATCAAAAGCTTTTAACAGAACGCTGTATAAATTGTCCTGCAATAAGTGGATTATCTACAAAACTAGATAATATAAGCACATTGGAAGGAGGAAAAAAGTCCTAAACAGTATTTCCTATCAGTTCATGCAATTGAATCAACAAAATAGTTAGAAAAATGAAAGAAAATAATCATCGAGCGAAAGTAGAAAAAACTGCATATGGAACAAAAAAATCATAATTGAACTCAGACACCTTCTAGAATTTACCATTTTGATTCCTTGGCAAAAGTCAAGTAATAGATGATACTCCAAAATAGAGAATGTAGTCATGACCCTCCATGCTTTTTACTTGAGCATTCAAGACCTAGAATACACCAAAAACATTCAGTTACAAAGAAAAATTTTGACAACAAAACATCATCACAAAACGACTTACTACTAATATTCAAAAAGTGCTCTTGTCCAATCATCTGCATAAGGCTCTCCGCATACTTGACCAAGTCCATGGGATGTGGGTATCCATTCGCCAATCCTTAAAGCACAAAAGATAGTTTAGCGCAATTTAAGGTAGACTAGGCATTCAGAATAAAGAGAACAAGAAGAAGCTCACTGAATTCATATGATTTTCTGCAACATTTGCAGCAATATGAACAGTAGATATCTTCCTAATGTTTGGGAATGATGGGTAGACCATTCCTTGAGCTAAAGCTTCTGTTGTGCAACAAAAGTTACCACAATTATTCTACTTTCCATAGTTTTATGGAATATATGGAAAAGTAAAATTTGGAGTTGATTAAAAATGTTCCTGATGGGGTTATGGTATATGGAACATTGAAATATTGAATATACAAAAATACAAATATAGTGACAGTGATTCAACTTGTGAACTTACAGGTTGCAAGCATCAAGTCGTCATGCACACAGGTTGCTTAGGAGATCACCAACCCAAGGCCAAATCCGGAGAAAATATATGCATTATTTGACAAGAAGAAAGTGAAACACCAAAGGTTAGTTTGTAAAATTTTCTTATGGATATAAGTTGTTTGTGTTGAGAACAAAATTTAAACTTGTCCTAGCACAAGAACTTTTCCATCAAATTCAATTGGATCAAACAGACTTCCACTAGCAAATATTTCTCGACCATGTGAATAAAAGCTAAATTCCTCACCAACAGAAAAGTTAACTACCATAGTAAATTGTGAATATGAATTATGCAACTGTTGCTGCAAAAAGATGGAGAAAACTTACCTTACTTCCCATATATGCCTCTTCTGCACTGCATTCTGATTGAGAGGTAGGGTTGGATAGAGACACAATTATGGGTTTCTGTAATCAATGCAAGGGAACCTCATTAAATTGCAAAAATGCATTATGGTAAGGATTTGGTAGAGGTCTGAGTGTGGAAGCTAACCTCATTAAAAGTAGTCATCATTTCAACTACTTAGTGAAAGTTTTTCCCCTCCGGATGACCCAATAATTGATAGCCTAGGAAATTGAACGGGAATAAATAAAGGAAAATTTGAAAATTAGTGTAGGCAAATTTACAAGCAAAAAATCCGCTGTAATTTGTTCAAACTTCAGAAAGCAAAAATAAGATAAAGTATTAGGGTTTTAATATATACTTGTATAAGAAGAACTAAATGAAAACATGGCCACTAGGGAAACCACTTTAAAAGAGTAAACCTGAGTTGGAGAAAGCACTCTTGTCATCAACAATGATATAGCTTAAGAGTCACACATAGTAAGAGAGAAAATATACAAGTGCATGGTAGACATTTAGCATATGAAACCACCTGCCAAGAAACCAAAATGACACATGAGGCTGCAATACTTTGATAGCATCTAAATGATTATTGACAAGCACATGATCATGCGCCCGAGGTTGTTTAAAGTGTTGAAGGGAATCCTTGCATGAGCTTACAATTAAGCCCTGTAAAGGGTATCACAATGCAAACAATGAACAACAAAAGTAAAACAATTAAAAATTGAATGCTTGTAATAAATATAACCAAGGTCCAAGAATCTCTTCCTTACATTAGAATCAACCATTCATAACTACTTGCGAGTCTCATCCAATAGGAGCTTTTGTCTACAACAGCCATAAGAAATCCACAACCAAATGAGCAAGTATCTAAAATCATCAGCACATACAAAACATTGTTCACGCGCATAACCAAAAGACTAAGTTCAAAACCTTCTTCGACATCTCAAGGGCTATGGTACCAACCTGTATTGATAATCAAAATATGGAAAAGATTCAAAGAAATATTTCAATAAACAGAATAAATATTTAACTGAGATTAGTTAAAATATTCTTGAAACATGTACCTGCATAGTGCAAAAATTAAAGTCACATAAAATGCAACATGTACACTTAACACTAAGTAGCATAGCGAAATTATGGCAAACAGCAGATTTAAATCCAAAGAACAAAATGGAAAAATCATCTTCTACCCTCTTTTTAAAGAAGCAAAAGCCCACCTAAAAAATAAAATCCTAATAGACAAGATCTTCCTATATCTATTTCTCATATAATTATTTGCATTACAAGATTTGTAAATATGAAATACAAGGACGAAGCATAAGTAAATAGGAATTCATACTCCCATAATGGGAAACAAAGATGTTCATACAAAAATACACAAGTAAAAAAATAAATTCAAATACATTCAATAGACTAAATGCAAACACATTCAATAAACCAATTGAGATTAGGAGTAAAGCCTCCCAGCATCGAGGAATAAGAAAATATGTTCAGCCAATGTTCCAACAACTATTTTTAAAGCACCAAAAAGCCCACATCAGTAGTTGTGCCCTGAAATGAGAAAAAGCATATTGCAATGGTTCATAAACATGTGGATGCGAGTAAATCATGTTAAACAATTTCAAACAACTATAAAGGAAGATCCTGAAGTCTAAAATAGTAGAGCTAAAATCAATTGCTTGTATATTTCATCATTAAAGACAAGAAGTCTTTTATGACATTTAGCAAGAAGTTCAAATGCTTTATCATTGAAAAAGTTTTTGAATTCAAATGCTTTTGTTGTCAGAAATCAAAAGCAATATAAGCTTGTCCATTGTTAGATACCCACTTGCATGCTACAATTCTCTTTGTTGTGACCTGAATGATTAAAAATGATTATCGAAGTTTGAATAGATAAGGAAGAAAATCTAGATTGGTTTGGAGAAAATTCACTATTTTAAATATTTTATTAAGAAAATAAAGCATAAGTACTTTAATGTTGACATTCGAATCCACAACAACTAGGATCCAAGGTTACTAGTGTTAGATGTTTTGCAGCATTCACCATCACAATGTGTCACACAATTTTGCTACCCATAAGGCATATTCAGTTAAACTACACGAGTCAACTCTTTGATGTTTAAAAAGAAATTTACTTCAGAATTTTTAAGAAATGAAGTATCAAGTAGGTGGTTGTAATGAGTGCACATAGTAAATTATTTGAAAAATTACCTGAAGCTTGTCTATATGTTTCTTTTTCCTAATACACTCATGTGCACCCTTGTAGATTCTCACCACCTTAAAAAAAAGATAATAGAAACATTCAATTAATAAAAAGAGAAGATAGGAAATCAACACCCAACAAAGATAATGGCAAAATATAAACACTACCACAGATGTCCTTTATCAAGTATAGACATCAAAATAACTTTAATACTATGATAACACTCCTCGACTGCATATCTCATGTATTCATCTCTCGATATCTTGGACCAGAGGTGATTTTGTGAATCATTGGATTCTACTGTTGTATCTCTAGCCACAAATATCTAGTCAAGACAAGAAATTACCATATAATGGACAAGAAAATAACAAATATATGGAGGAAGAAAAAAATACCATGCGAGCCAACCAGAATAATGGCCACTAGACCATTGGATGTATTCCAGAATTCTTAGGCATAATAAGTCTCTCTCACCCTAAATTATCTACCATGAATAATATAATAGCTTAAAAAATAAAAACCTAGTGGTACCCATGATGAATACTTATAGTCCACTAATGTAATCCTCTTCCGCAAGGAAACATGGATCTACATAATTGTAAAACACAAAGTTACATGACAAAAAAAAACAAATTAAGTTCAAAGACCAAAGACACTCTTACATATAATGCATAAGCCTCCTAATGGATGAGCATTCCATATAGCTTTTTGAAGAAGGGTGAGCAGCTTAGATGCCTAAAATATAATAGTGGAGAAAAAAATGAACTAAAATAGCTAAAATAAAGCTTATAGATATTATGAATTAAAAGAAGAATCAAGCTTTAAGCAGACAAAACCATGCACCAATTTTTGCTTCGTTGAACATCCTTAGAGTGTTCTCGGGAATTCCAAGTGCTTGGCCTAGCCTCTGTAGCTCAAGAAAAAAAGAATTAAAAGTTTCAATTGGTTGCTCAACCCTATATATCAAACATCATCAAACCCTTTTAGGATGAGTAGAATCCACAAAGATTATGATGCTAAAACTAGTAGCTTTCAAGTGTCCTACTGCCAATAAAACTTTGTATAAAGAACATTACAAAGTTTCTGAAACATAATAAATTACACAAAGATGCAAAAAACTGAACAGAATTTGGAAAAAGTACAAATCTACAATAATAAGCATGTTTAGCAAATCCTTAAATTTATTTTTTGCAAAAGATGAAAGAATATGCAAGTATGAATAGCATGATAATAGCATAAATATACAATAGGCTTGTATATTGAGCATAAGTTGCATGCCCAACAAAAACTTGAGTCAACTACTTACCAAATAGTTTTCTTTTACCATTTCAACGACTGCATTTCACTATTTGGTGTAGCTCGTCTGTCAAAAAAAAACAAAAAAAGAATTAGCAGATAACAACTCATTGACAATGAGAATGAATACCTTCTTGTTTTGAGCATAATTGTCTTTCCGTGTTCCACTTTGGAAAGGATTCTCTGAATGGAACATATCAACCTATCGAAAAGTATTAGATTATAAGCAACACGGTGAATGCATCTTATTCAATTTCAAAGTCTTGCACCTTCAAAAATATAAGCAATGAAAAAATTAAAAAACCATTCTGTTCTAGTGAAGTATATAAGAAATGGTAGCTAATCATTCTCAAGAATAGAAGTCAGTCAAGCATTAACTATCAAGCTAGAACCAATAGGTCAATTGAGAGTCCTTTAAGATCTTTAACATTGGATATCATCAAGACAATCAAAAATTAGATTAATATTAAAAACATAGAAAACAAATGAAAGAATAAAAATAAACAACACATTTTGCAACCATGCAGGATCAAATCATCTTACAGACAACTCAAACTTTATCAAAAGTTTTTAACACAACACTATATAAATTCTCCTACATAAGTTGATTATATGCAAACCTAGATATTATAAGCACATTGAAACAAGAAAAGTCCGAGTAGTATTTCATGACAATGAGAATGTAATACCTTTTTGTTCTAAGTATAATTCTCTTTCCATGTTCCACTTTGGAAAACATTCTCTAAATGGAACATAATTGTCAAACTCAAAGAAAATGAGAGTAGAAACTATGTCAAACTCAGAGAAAATGAGAATGAAAAACTCTGCTTTCTCCTCTGGAGAATCCTCCTTTAAATAGTATGATACATAGTTACAACTATACAATTTTGAAAATCTGCATCATTAATGCTAAATCTGTGCAATTAATGCTAAATATTCTATCCATTAATAGCAAATCTGCATCATTAATGCCAAATCATTGTGCAATCAAATCTGCGCCATTAATGTCAAATCATTGTGCAATTAAATCTGCGCCATTAATGTCAAATCTGTACAATTAATGCCAAATATTCTACTCATTAATAGCAAATCTGCATCATTAATGACAAATTATTGTGCAATTAATGTTCAATATTCTGTCTATCAATTCTCTTGACATCCCCCCTCAAATTGATGCTGGTGAATCTACAAGCATCAATTTGCTAACGAGAAAATTATGTCGCTGACGTGTCAAGGATTTTGTGAGGATGTCAGCTAATAGAACAGATGTTGAAACATGAGGGAGATTAATAATTCTGCGGTCATAAGCTTCTCTGATAGAATGACAATCGACCTCTATGTGCTTCGTTCTTTCATGGTATACAGGATTTGCAACAATCTGTATAGCACTTGTATTATCAGCCTGCAATGGAGTTGGTTGTATTTGTGAATAACCAAGTTCTGAAAGAAGGCCCTGTAACCAAATAATCTCAGAGCATGCTGCAGACATCGATCGATATTCTGCTTCAGTGGAGGATTTAGACACCGACTCTTGTTTCTTGCATTTCCAGGAGATAAGAGCATCTCCTAAAAACATACACCAACCAGTAGTAGACTTCCGTGTGTCCAGACATCCAGCCCAATCAGCATCACTATATGCTTGAAGTTGTATTGTCGCATCTTTAGGAAAGAAAAGACCACGTCTGGGAGTGACCAGTAAATATTTAATGATTCGTTGTACTGCTGAAAAATGCAAGTGTCGATTTTGCATGAATCTGCTGACTGTGTGGACAGCGAAAGAGATATCAGGTCGTGTGATGGTTAGGTAGATAAGACTTCCAACTAGTTTCCTGTATAAGGTTGAATCTTGTAGGAGTTCACCTTCATCCTGCCTCAACTTTATATTAACTTCCATGGGAGTATCTATTGAATTTGCGTTGGTAAGACCAGCTAGCTGAATTAGATCCTGAATATATTTGTACTGAGTGACAAAGATGTCTTTTTGTTGGAAATGTACTTCTAATCCCAAGAAATAAGTTAGCTGTCCAAGATCTTTCATGTGAAAAGTTGTATGCAACAATGGTTTGATTGTAGTGATAGTCGCTTGATCCGAGCCTGTGATGACAATGTCGTCCACATAAACAAGAAGTATCACAATTCCTTTTGAGGTTCTTTGTAGAGAGAGAGATGGATCATAGCTGCTTTAGATGAAGGAAAAACCAAGTAGTGTTGTTTTAAACTATTCAAACCACACTCTTGGTGTCTGTTTTAATTCATACAAAGAACGTTTTAGTTTGCAAACAGTATTTGATAATGGAGAGGGCATACCAATAGAAAGTTTGATGTAAACTTCTTCTTTGAGGTCCCCATGAAGGAAGGCATTTTTGACATCGAGCTGGTGAATTTACCAAGAAATAGAGGTTGCAATGGCAAGAATAGTTCTCACAGTAGTCATTTTGGCCACAGGTGCAAATGTCTCTTCATTGTCTAGGTCAAACTCTTGCTTATTTGCAAGAACAATCAATCTAGCCTTGTATCGATCTATTGATCCATCTGAACGCAGCTTTAAAGTGAATATAAATTTACTGCCAAGAGATTTAACAGATGGAGAACCATGGAACCAGTGTCAAAAGTTCAGTTTCTATAGCATCCTGCCAACATTTATGCGCTATGGCCTGCTTATATGAAGAAGGAATAGGAACAGATGCTAAAGTTGTTGTCAAAGATAAAGGTTCAGAAAACCCATACTTTTCCGGTGGTTTACGAACGCGAGTACTGCGACGTAAAGAAGGTTGTTCTGGTTGAAGAGCTAGATCAGCAGTCAGAGAATGATCGGGAGGGGGCCTTGGAGAAAGCAAAGGTGGACGTCTCTGGTAAACCAATAAAGGTGGAGGGGCTTGTTCTCCTGTAGAATTGTTAGGAAATAATGACAAAATAGATTTGGATGCAGAAGAGCTAATGTCTTGGTTAGTAGGAAAAAAATATGTATCTTCTTCGAAGATGACATTTCTAGAAACCCGAATCCTATGTAAATGAGGATCATAACATAGAAAACCTTTGTGATGGGTTGAGTAACCAAGAAAAGCACATTTAACAGATTGACTTGTGAGTTTGGTGCGTTCATGTGGCTGTAGATAAACATAACAGACACAACCAAAGGTGCGAAGAGTGGAATAATTTGGTGGCTTACCAAATAGCCTTAAGAAAGGAGAATCATTATTTAAGGCTTGAGATGACAGCTGATTAATAAGGTAGACAGTAGTTGACAGAGCTTCACACCAGAACCAAGAGGGTACAAAGGAGTCCAACATTAAGGTACGGACAACATCAAGAAGATGACGGTTTTTCCTTTCTGCTACCCCATTTTGTTGCGGTGTAGAAGGACATGACCTTTGAGATAATATACCATGTTCCTGCAAGAACTCTTCAAATAAGTGAGATGTGTATTCCCCCCTCCCCAATTGTCAGAGCGTAGAACTTTAATGGTTGATAAAAATTGAGTTTGAACATAAGCATGGAAGAATTTGAATGCAGAGAATGCTTCAGCTTTAGAGCGCAAAAAATATACCCATGTGAAATGACTATAGTCGTCAATAAATGTGATAAAGTACTTGTAATGTTCATGAGATACAACAGGCGCTATTCCCCATAGATAACTATGAATTATGTCAAAAAGTTGATGTGCATTTGATTGATGAACTGGAAATGGTAGAATTTTACTTTTACCAAGTCTACAAGAATTGCAATCAAATTGAACATCACGACGAGATGGGGAATTGTTATTGCCAAGAACTCCAGATTTCATTAAGTGATGAAGAACATTGAAATTTGGATGACCAAGTCGCTTATGCCATAATTGGAAATCAACAATTGCAGAATTATAAAAAATAAAAGACAAAAAAGGATAAGATGACAACGATGAATAAAGAGGAAAAAAACGTCCAATTTTAGGCCCCTTCGCGATCTTCTTCCCTGATTTTTGATCCCGCACAAGACAACCAGATTTTGAGAATTCAACTTTGCAATCATTGTCAACTAACTGACCAACTGAAATAAGGTTACTGCTTAGACCAGGGAAAACATAAACGTTGATAAGAGATGATGAAATATCACCAATTGCTGTGATATATAAAGTATTTCCATCGGCAGAATGTATTTGCAAATTACCAGAGTAATTTGTAACATTGATAAGAGTAGCAGCATTATTAGTCATATGATTTGATGTCCCGGAGTCGAAATACCAAGGAGAACAAGGTAAAGAAGCGGTAACTGGAAGACCTAAAGCAGAAAATGCCGAAATGATCATTTGTTGAACCATTTCAGGTGTCAAAGTTGGCACAGAATTAGGCAAATTTTGATCCACAGAAACTGGAGTAGTAGAAGGACCAACAGAGGCAGTGAAGACTGTTGCATTTCTCCTCAGTGGTCTGATTGGACATTCTTTAATGATGTGACCATCCTTTTTGCAGTAATTGCAAAACTTTTTAGGACAATGGGAAGCAAAGTGTCCAAAGCTTTTACAGCAAAAACATTGGACAGTACTCATGTCTCACCCTCATGGTTTGCCTTGTGCGGCATATGCCATAGGAACAGAGGCTGATTTTTATTGTTCCATGGTTGTCTGAGTGAGGAGACGTTCTTCACGAAGCAGTTCATTTAAGCATTCATCTAAGGAGGGGACAGTAGCCCTGTTCATGAGGTTGGTCCGAATGCCCTCAAAATCAGATCTCAATTTCATAAGAAATTGAGCTCGTTTTATGGTGTCATAAACTTTTTGGACTGTAGCTTGTCCGTCAGTTGACAAATCATTATAGACAATGTCAGCATATTCAGCCCAAAAATTTATAAAATAAGAATAGAATTCAGAAATTGAGAAACTATCCTGTTGAAGTTGAAACCTACGAGCAGTATTATTCTGACTATAAATTTACTGTAGGTATGCCCACATCTTAGCTGCCGTGGTGAAGGGTCTGAGATTGAGGACAATATTAGGCTCGACAGAGCCTATGATCCAGGCCATAACCTGTGCATCTTTGACCTCCCATTTGGCATATGCCTCCTTATGCATAGTTTTGTCAAGGGCAGAATTAGTTCCGTCAATATGACCCTAAAGCTCCTTGCCTTTGGTAAAGATCTGGAACTGAAATGCCCAGGTAGCGTAGTTTTTCCATTAAGTCGAACGAATAGGACATCATGCTTACGAGAAAAAAAAAGACTTGAAATCACAAGGACGGAAAAAAATAAGAAGCTGGAGAAATCACAAGGAACTAGGATTGACTTGAAAAATGACAAGAGAAAAAAAACTAGGTTTGGATCGAAACTGGCTCTAATACCATGTAAAACACAGAGAAAATTAGAGTAGAAACTATGTCAAACTCAGAGAAGAGGGTGAAAAACTCTGCTTTCTCCTCTGGAAAATCCTCTTTTAAATAGTATGATACATAATTACAGCTATACAATTTTGAAAATCTACGTCATTAATACTAAATCTGTACAATTAATGCCAAATATTCTACCCATTAATAGCAAATTTACGTCATTAATGTCAAATCATTGTGCAATTAAATCTGCGCAATTAATGCCAAATTGTACAATTAATGCCAAATATTCTGTCCATTAATAGCAAATCTGTACCATAATGCCAAATTATTGTGCAATTAATGTCCAATATTCTGCCTATCAATTCTCTTAACAATAACAACCTATCAAAAGAATTAGATTATCAGCAACAAGGTGAATGCATCTTATTCACTTTCAATGACTTGAACCTTCAAAAATATAAGCAATTAAAAAATTGAAAAGACATAGAGTTCCAATGAAGTATATAAGAAATGATAGCATTATCTCATTCTTAATAACAGAAGTCACTCAAGCATTAACCATCATGCTTGGAACCAAAGTCAATTGAGAGTCCTTTAAAATCTTTAAATCTTATTGTCAATGAGTTAGTAGTTATTTGGGAATAGCCATGCTTTCTAATTCTTTTTTTTTGACACATGAGCTACACCAAATAGTGAATGAAGTCGTTGAATGGTAAAAGAAAACTATTTGGTATATTATACAACGCCTATTGTATATTTATGCTTTTATCATGCTATTCGTGCTTTGCCTATTCTTTGATCTTTTGCAAAAAATAAATATAAGGATTTGCTAAACATGCTTATGAATGTAGATTTGACATTTTTCCAAATTTTGTTCAGCTTTTGCATCCTTGTGTAATTTATTATGTTTTAGATACTTTGTAATGATTATACAAAGTCTTATTGGCAGTAGGACACTTGAAGGCTATTAGTTTTAATAACATAATCATCTTTGTTGTACTTTTCTTTCATTGCCTTTTAATTCCTTTTTTTTCTTTGAGCCACAAAGGCTAGGGCAAGCACTTAGAATTCTCAAGAACAGTGTAAGGACACACGAGGCAAAAATCCATGTGAATTTTGCCTTCTTAAAGATTCTTTTAATCTAACATACTATAAGCTTAATTTTAGATTCTTCATACAGTGTAAGGACACTCACCGATTTTTTTACTCCATGCTTCTTGCTCATATTTAATCTACCATTACCATTATTTTAGGTCATTGAACCTATATTTTTTTGTGATATGCATTAACAACTTCTGTTCACTTATATCAGTCGAAAAGGCTACATTTACATGTGGTTTTTTTTCCTCACGGTGTCTCCTGTGTCTTCAACTTGTAGCTGAACATGCTACTGCCCAAAATAAGGTAATTTGTCTCTTCATGTGTGACATCTCTGCCGGAAAGATCTTCATCTGCTCACTCTCATTTCTAGTTTTTGCTGCAACAAATCTATTTTGCTTGCTGCTCAATGCATCAGTGATGAGGAAGGAAGTGGAATTGCTCAATAGTGTGCTCATGTTGTTTTTTTCCCCTTTCCTGTAGGTTCTCAATATCAATTGGCACGCAGTGACGGGATGACAAGTACAACACTTGTCCACATATGTATATTCTAGGAATTAGTTCTCTTTTGTGTAAATTTCTAATCTACCTTCATGAAGTTTGTAACAAATCATCCACTTTCATGTTCATGCATTTGCTTTGCTTGTGTTAAATGATTTTATTGTTTTTCTGTTGACCCTATATACATATTCACTTTATACATATCATGAAAAGTCTAGAATTTTACTTTCTCAGGCAATTAACCCATAAGATATTGTCTTCATTTAACAATTTTGGGCTTTGAGTTTTTAATAGTGCTGCTTTCAGAATATATATCTTTATGATTGGAATTTATGCTGCATAAAATCCCTTCGTTGACTTCCGTGTGATGATGCCGTTTTGTTGTCAAAATTTTTCTTTGTAACTGAATATTTTTGGTGTATTCCAAGTCTTGAATGCTCAAGTAAAGAGCATGGAGGGTCATGACTACATTCTCTATTTCGGAGTATCATCTATTACTTGATTTTTGCCAAGGAATCAAAATGGTAAATTCTAGAAGGTGTCTGAGTTCAATTATGATTTTTTGTTCCATATGCATTTTTTCTACTTCGCTCGATGATTATTTTCTTTCTTTTTCTAACTATTTTGTTGATTCAATTGTATGAACTGATAGGAAATACTGTTTAGGACTTTTTTTCTCTTAATGTGCTTATATTATCTAGTTTTGTAGATAATCAACTTATTGCAGAACAATTTATATAACGTTATGTTAAAAGCTTTTGATAAAGCTTGAGTTCTCTATGATGTTTAGATCTTGATGTGGTCACAAAATGTGTTGTTTGTTTCAATTTTTTCATTTGTTTATTGTTTTTAATATTTAATCTATTTTTTTTGTCTTGATATCCTATCATAGGT
>JAGFNQ010002406.1:111087-145942 GCA_024364735.1 Boesenbergia rotunda
TTATATGTCATGAATGTGCTTAGAAAGAAAAGGATGAGACCCAAAACCCCTTACAAAATATTAAGGCCAACACCTTCCATTAATATGGTTAGAACCGGAGTTTTGTTTCTCGTTTGGGTTGATGGACACATCCATGCCCGGCTTGAACCTCAACATGTTCAAACCATGGAATTAGTTTATGATTAATATAGTTAGAGTCAGAGGTCAATCCTTAGTTTTGGTTGTTGGACACATCCAAGCCTGACTAAACGGTTGA
Source organism: Boesenbergia rotunda (assembly GCA_024364735.1). Classification (NCBI taxonomy): domain Eukaryota; kingdom Viridiplantae; phylum Streptophyta; class Magnoliopsida; order Zingiberales; family Zingiberaceae; genus Boesenbergia; species Boesenbergia rotunda. Next base: position 111,344 of record JAGFNQ010002406.1, read on the forward strand.
ATGAGCTCCAACCATATTAAAACTATTTCTTGATTAATGGGTCAGCCTTAAGCTTGGAGCATCGATTTGTTGTGCCACAGCCAAGGTCGATGTAAAGAGAGGTGCAGTTGGGTGCTATGTATATTGTTGCATACTTGTTAATGAGTTAACAACCCAATGATTTATGCAAACATTCAATTAGTTGATAGCATAAAGTGATAGTTACATATATGTGATATGTAATCGGTATAATTACCTACCTTCATAGCTAAGAATAACTTGATGGCCACAGCCATGGTTGTTCTTATCTATGGTTGGATATCAACCTATTTGGAGATGTTCCTACGATCTCCCGAATTGATAAAAAGGGTTATTCAATTCGAAAAATAAATAGGATTTAATTAATGTATGTTGATGCATTCTTTATCATTCTTCTCACATAAGCTCAATTTGTATTTCTAGGATAATCACTTGATCATGTCTTCTCTGAATTTGCGTTCCATTTTGGACACCAATAAGCTGACTGGGCCAAACTTCATGGACTGGCTTCGAAACCTGAGGATAGTCCTCAAGGCAGAAAAGCTTGCTTATGTCCTTGAAGATCAACTTCCCAACCGTCCTCCAGAAGATGCAACTCCAGACCAGTTAGTGGCCTATCAGAAACATGTGACCGATTCTGAACTTGCGAGTTGCATCATGCTAGCCGCTATGGTACCTGAGCTGCAAAAGCAGCATGAGCATATGGATGCTTATACCATCATCTTCCATCTTCATGAGTTATTTGACGAGCAGGCGAGATCCGAAAGGTTCGAGGTCTCCAGACTCCTCTTCACCTCTAAGATGCAGGAAGGCACTTCTGTCTCACAGTTTGTGTTGAAGATGTTGGGGTACATTGAGCGACTGGGCACACTCGGTTTTGCAATGGATCATGAACTAAGTATTGACTTAATTCTGCATTGTTTGCCCAAAAGTTATTCACAATTTGTGATGAACTATCGGATGAACAAGCTGGAGACTACCATTCCTGAGTTGCTCAACCTGCTGAAGACTATAGAGCCTTCTGTGAAGCAGGATCAGAAGACGGTACTGTTAGTTGGTTCCTCGAAGAAAGGTTCTAAGAGGAAGGCCAAAGAACAGAATAAGGGAAAGAAGAAAAAGGCCAAAAAGACTGAAAAGACCCCAAAAGGCACTTGCCATCACTGTGGCAAGGAGGGTCACTGGCGAAGAAACTGCAAGGTTTATCTTGAGTCCTTGAAGAAGAAGGCATCCGATGCCCCATCCTCTTCAGGTATCTTCGTTATTGAATGTCACTCTATTTCCTCAACCACCTGGGTACTTGATACTGGGTGTAGCTCACATATATGTAATGACATACAGGGGCTAAGGAATAGAAGAAGACTCGTCAAGGGAGAAGCGAATTTGCGAGTTGGAAATGGAGCAAAGATTGCTGCTGTTGCCATCGGAACATATTTGCTAAAGCTCCCTACTGGACTTGTCTTAGAGTTGGATAATTGTTATTTTGTTCCTTCGTTAATAAAGAACATTGTATCTATTTCATGCTTGAATGAAAAGGGTTATCATTTAACTTTTAGTAACAATTGTTGTTACATAACTTTAAATGGTGTTCTTTATGGGACCGGAACTTTGTGCAATGGTATCTACACGTTAGATTTATCCGGTGACATTTTCAATATCGAAGTTAGCAACAAACGTGCTCGAATAGATAATCAAATAGACTCCTATACGTGGCATTGTCGTCTTGGCCATATAAGTAAGAAACGCATGACCAAATTACACCGATGTGGAATTCTGGAATCATTTGAACCCGGTTCATTTGATACATGCGAATCATGCTTAAAAGGCAAGATGGCCAAATTACCCTTTTCCGGAAAAGGTAATCCAGTGGGAGAATTGCTTGGTCTAATACATACTGATGTATGTGGACCAATGTCAACTCTTGCACAAGGAGGCTATAGCTACTTCATTACCTTTATCGATGATCACTCACGATTCGGGTATGTGTTCTTAATGAAACACAAATCTGAAGCTTTTGAGAAATTCAAAGAGTTCAGAAATGAAGTAGAGAAACAGCTTGGCAAAAGTATTAAGATACTTCGATCCGATCGGGGTGGTGAATACTTAAGTCAAGAGTTTCAAGATTATCTTAGGGACAATGGGATATTGTCTCAATGGACTCCGCCATATACACCACAGCATAATGGTGTATCTGAGAGGCGTAACCGAACCTTGATGGACATGGTTAGATCCATGATGAATCATGCAACTCTTCCAAAATCCTTTTGGGGCTATGCGCTCAAGACAGCTGTTTACTTGCTAAACAGAGTCCCGACCAAGGTAGTCTCTACTACTCCATATGAGACGTGGAATAGTAAGAAACCTCACTTAACTCACCTTAAGATATGGGGTTGTCCTGCTTATGTGAAGCGGACTGTATCAGACAAATTGGATGCTAAGTCTGATAAATGTCTATTTATTGGATACCCTAAGGAAACAAAGGGTTACCAATTCTATCATCCCTTGGAACAAAAGTGTTTGTTTCAAGGCATGCTGTATTTCTGAAAAAGAATTTCTTTTACAAGAAAACAGTGGGAGTAATATTGAACTTGAAGAAGTTCAAGAAACTCCAATAGACATTACAGAGACACCTAGTCTAGACCCACAACCAATAACTCATAATGATGAGCTATCAGTTGAACCTAAAACAACACCACTACTTCGTAGATCTGATAGGACACGCAATATTCCAGAGAGATACGGATTTCTCGTAAGTGAATCGAACGACGTGTTACTCGTTAGCGATGACGAACCTATCAGTTATGATGATGTTCTGAAAAGTTCAGAAAGGGACAAATGGCTTGAAGCCATGAAGTCGGAAATGGATTCCATGTACGAAAATCAAGTATGGGACTTGGTTAACCCACCTGAAGGGATTAAGCCCATAGGGTGCAAGTGGGTTTTCAAGAAGAAAACCGACATGGAAGGTAATGTTGTTACCTTTAAGGCTAGACTAGTGGCAAAAGGATATCGTCAGAAACAAGGAATTGATTATGACGAAACCTATTCGCCAGTAGCTATGCTTAAATCCATTCGGATGCTCCTGGCCATAGCAGCTCATTATGATTATGAGATATGGCAAATGGATGTGAAAACAGCTTTCCTTAATGGAAACCTGCTTGAGGATGTATACATGATACAACCTGAAGGTTTCACATCGGTTGATAAAACCAAAATATGCAAGCTTCGACGATCCATATATGGACTGAAGCAAGCATCCAGGAGCTGGAACATCCGTTTTGATGAGACAATCAAAGAGTTTGATTTCTCACAAAATCCTGACGAACCTTGTGTGTACAAGAAGGTTAGTGGGAGTGCAGTCGTATTCCTAGTATTATATGTCGATGACATATTGCTTATAGGAAACGATATATCAGTCTTACAGTCGGTTAAAATTTGGTTGTCCAAAACTTTCTCCATGAAAGACCTGGGAGAAGCAACCTATATCCTTGGGATTAGAATCTATAGAGATAGATCAAAACGGTTGCTTGGTCTTTCGCAGTCTACATATATAGACCGAGTGCTAAAAAGGTTTAGCATGTCGGAATCCAAGAAAGGTTACCTTCCCATCAGGCATGGGATCAACCTTTCAAAGTCTATGTGTCCGCGCACAGAAGACGAGAGGATTTGCATGAATAAGATTCCTTATGCATCCGCGATAGGATCTATCATGTATGCTATGTTATGTACTAGGCCCGATGTATCGTATGCTCTGAGCGTCACAAGCAGATACCAGTCTGATCCAGGAATGGATCATTGGGCGGCTGTCAAGACAATCCTTAAGTACTTAAGAAGAACTAAGGATGTGTTCCTAATATATGGAGAAGGAGATATGATAATACGTGGGTATACAGATGCCAGTTTCCAGACAGATAAGGATGACTCCAAATCTCAGTCCGGATACGTATTTACTTTGAATGGAGGCGCAATAAGTTGGAAGAGTTCCAAACAAGACACCGTAGCGGATTCTACCACGGAAGCGGAATATATTGCAGCTTCGGAAGCAGCAAAGGAAGCAGTCTGGATCAAGAAGTTTGTCTCAGAACTTGGTGTGGTTCCAACCATTGATGAAGCAGTGCCGGTTTACTGCGACAACAATGGAGCTATTGCACAAGCAAAGGAACCAAGGTCTCATCAGCGATCCAAACATGTGCTTCGCCGCTATCATCTGATCAGAGAGATTATAAGTAGGAATGATATACAAATTGAGAAAATTCCCACTGAAAGGAATTTAGCGGATCCTTTAACTAAGGCCTTGCCTCAAAGCAAGTTTGAGGGTCATGTTAGAGCCTGTGGTATTGGATACCGTAGCGATTGGCATTAGGCCAAGTGGGAGTTTGTTAGTAATATGAGAGAAGTGTCCTAAGGCAATCGCCTTATGATTGTAATCATTTACTTTAATAAATGAATATTCACTATTTGAGTGTACATGTTTGTGTATTTGATTGAGATCTTAAACTCATTCACTGAATGTCCGCAATACAATTCACAGCATGAGAGAATTTGTGATGAATTCACAACTAGTGATTATCTCTACATGTGCAATTGTGAAGTATTGAAATTGTCCCTAGTCGATGAATTGATAAATACGGACACTATCAATTCTGTTGAGACTAGCATGGGTTATTCTCTAATCAGCTGATTCTCACTGGCTGGTGACATTGGGATGTCCGGAGATAAACATGAATGCTAGTTAAGGGAACTAGTTCATTGGAGTGACTGGCTGTAAAACTTCATATGGTAATCTACATATAGATATGTCAATGAAGTTCTTACTGCAGCTTAAGTGCGATGTTCCTTTGACTTGCGGTGTTCAAGTCATCTTGGTCATGAAGACTTATACTTTGACATCTTAAGCAAGCATCTCCAAGGAGGTGTGGACCCAGGATGATTGGGTATAAGCCGAAGTGCCCGAAGATGTTTGAACAGCCTACAAAGGATTCACCACTCCTTGCGAGGAGATGTATACCCAAGGCCTATCGTCGGATTATTACTCGAAGCCTCTGGCCAGAGCATCACATGATCAGAGTATGAATATCTCAGATACATGAGAGTAATTAGAATCCGTTGGACGAGAAAGACATTGCTTGGGCTAGGTGTGACGTAGTCAGCCTAGTGGGGACTGACACACATAGACCATGTCCTGAACCAAGTGGGTATAAGATGGTGAAGGGAATGAGGCACGATTCATTAGAGCTGCTGAAGGGTTTCAGAATAATTTCTGAGGTCAACCGTTGATCTTTCGATTAATTGGGGATCATGATGTACTACTAGGTGCCACTCATGATCGTTCTATAATTGGTTAATTATAGACGGCCAACATAAATCGAAAGCCTATTTAGTCACACGCACTACGAGTAATCCGAGGGATTTAAAACGAGTTGAAAATTGGATTTTCCGATCAAGAGAGATAAGTCGAATCTGAATTTTTCAGAGACGCATCGGAAGCATAAAATGGCTAAGTCTTTTGAAGACTTATTGGACGAATTAAATGAGTTTAATTCGTATAGTTTTAGCTTGGATTTGGCCGGCCAAAGAGGGTCCCCACCCTCTTTGTTTGGCCGGCCACAACAAAAGGGGAAAATCGAATTTTTGGTTCAAATTATAAAATAAACCGAGCGTGGTTTGTTTTATAAAATTATGGATAAAGAAATTTATATAAAGAGATTTATTTTTCATGGAAATTAAAATGAACCATGGATTGGTTTATTTTATTTTATAAAATCAATAATAGATTGATTTACCATGATAAAGAAATTTATATAAAGAAATTTATATAAAGAAATTTCTTTCCATAAGAAAAGGGAGACATGGTTGTTTTTATCATAAATTAAATTATGATAAAAACTTGGCATGATGGAATAATTCATAGAAAAATTTATATGATAAATTTCTTATGAAAATTTATTCCATAAAAAGGAGACTTGGCGATTGAGAGGCTACTATATAAAGGAACCAAGGCAAGGCTTGGAGATTAATCTAAGAGATCTAGAAATAAGCCCTCTCTCTCTCTCCTTCTCTCCCTCTCCCTCCTCTAGTGCCGCCGGCCCTAAAAGGAGGACCCCTTTGTTGCCGTGAGCTTCATCCACCAAGCAGCTGCCGAAGAAGAAGAAGAAGCGGGCGCAACTTCTTCCTTCCTCCCGGAATCTTGATTCCGTTCTTCGTTTGGTTGTTAGTCTTCCCATCTCTCTCATGGTATTCTTGTCGTGCCTTTGGAGAATCTAGTAGTTCTTGTCGGCACGAAACTCGTGGCTTTGCGAAGTCATCCCGAAGAAAACTCGGCGTGGACGCGAATATAGGCGGTGCTTCCAAGGGACGCTTACGGTTGGATCTCATCCCTTCCTTCGAGTTACGCGAGGTATTAAGTAAATTAGTTTACTTTCTGCTAAATTTTAATATATGATCATGTCTACACAATATAAGGTTGCATGCTTAGATGTGCGGTTAAATAATTTGGAAAATTATTTATGCTAAATCTTCCGCTGCACGTAATAAATTTTAAAATTACGAACCCGCATCCATGTCAACATGCACCCGGTCCCAACAGTCGAGAGGGTAATAAAGAAAAGATCGAGAATACTACGAGAATATCCTGAATACTAGAAGTGCCAGAAGACTGAGAATACCCCGAGAATACCATGAATACCAGAAGTGCCAGAAGACAGAGAATGCCCGAGCATACCATGAATACAAGAAGTGTCAAAATAACATGAATACCATGAATACCATGAATACCAAGAATACCCGAAGAGGATAAAAATAAGAATATCCAAGATATCAAAAGAATTGCAGAACGCCATGAATATTAGAAATCCTTTTTGTCTGAGCTAGAAACTCAATCCTTCGTTCAAGAGAGTAATAAGAAAACCAAAAATTCTAGAAGTCGTATCCGTCCTGTCCGAGGAGATGGACTTGATGAAAATACCAAGAATATCCTGAGAATATCATGAATACCAGATGTGTGACCAAGGGAGGACTAAGAGCATCAAGGTCAACTCTGAATATCAAACAATTATAGCACCAAGCCTTGATTTTTCCATTAATAACAGTTGAGAAGTAAAATTGCATTAAGAGAAAAAGTGGATTCATGTGATAGTTAAACTAATTATGAAAATTTTACTAAGAAAATAAATAAAATAACAGAAATAAATAAACTTAAAAAGGCTCATTATAATGAAGGCACATAAAGTATTGATAATGTGTTTTAAATAAATCCAAAGCACATCCTCTAATTCATGTCGCAACTTTTTGAAAATGCATTATCATTTAAGATTTCAAGGGACCAGAGCCTTATTCACATATCATCTAGTTGAAACGTGCATATAAATTCGCAAATGAGAGATTCTAAAATCATGAAGAGCAAATTGACATTCAAAACTAACCTTCAAAGATTGGAATAATAAACAACTTGTACATAGATCATCCAGAGCAAATAGATAAAGGTAACGAGAAAATACTTCAAAGATCAAAACATTAGATACCAACATCAACAGATCCTACCCTTTAGACTTCAAAGAAAAGAGAACATTCTCATGTGGCATTCAAAGTGAAAACTTGACTAATGGAAAAAAAAGAATGGGATTAGATAATGAATTATATCATCCACATATAAGCAAGTGGAAACAAGAATCCAATCCCGATATGAAAGGAACATGTTGTCATTATCAATCTTAGCAGTTATTTACAAGTTGACAAAATTTATTAAATGATTGATATGACCATAATAAAATATCTGCATTTTCAAAATGCTTTGGAATTCTCCTTGCATCTAATCTGGTCGAAGTATGACTGTGTAGATGGGATGTCTATTCCTATAACAAATTATCCGTTGCATAATAAAAAATAAAAATTATTGAGAACAATATGAAATAAAGAAACATTGCAAGTGTGATTGTAATGTCGATTGAGCTACTTTCCATATTTCTAATTTGACGCTTGTCAAGTTTTTGGTGAGATATATTTTCTAGAACCACTAGGAGAACACTTGATAGAACTAAAGAATAATATACATTATAGTGATACGTGATTGAAGTATGGTACTTTAAAGTAGTTCCATATATTAAAGTCAAAGCCAATTTAATATGACAACATATAATTATAGATTGATGTAGATTTGGAAGTAAAATGCCTAAATAACTTGCAGTAAAATACTACTAAATTTGAATAAATAGTCAAAGAATTCTGAGAATTCAAAAGGCCAAAGAGAAACAATGATAAACAAACTTAACCTAACACTAACCTTTTGTTAACTGAAAAGCACAAAGCTTAGTGGAAGTCATACGAGGCCACTCCCATACTTTAAACTTTCTGCAATGGCCAAAAATTGAAAGACTTGTAATAATTGTTATAGGATTTATCTGATGCAATCATAGAAACAATTAGAATAATACAAATTTGTATCTAGCTTCATTATAGATTTCGGAGAAAATCAGTTAGCCATTTAAGATGCATACCTTTACATAGTCCTTGTATGCCAGAGAGGGCTCTTCTTCTAACGTCACTTCACTTGACTCATCTCGAGAGACTAAGATAAGTGACGATGCCAATATGTTTTCTTCCTTTCCAACTTGAAACTAGAGTAATCTTGTGATTGTTTTCACAAATTGGGAACTATTTTCACACACAAAAATAAATGAACATTGCATAGCAAAAATCACACATATATCAATACTAAGATCTGTACCTTTCATCTTTCAAGGCATCTTTGAGAGAATCAACAAAAAGATGGAAAGATCAGACTTCAATCGGTATAGATGGATTGTGCAAAGAAAATGGAAGACAATGTGAGAAAAGATCCATGTCTATCAAACTAGGTTGTAGATTTAGTCAAACCCACAAGTACTTGTAGCAGATCCTATGACTTATTATCTTCCTTGTACTGAGAATAAATAAGATTGCATGTCAATGCCTCAATACAAAGTACAATTGTTGATTATTTCATTTCTTCCAGTATGATAATAGGACTTAAGCATGTGCTTCATATAGGAAGACCAACAAAATTTCAAGCCCCACATAAGTGAACCAAAAAGAATGATCAAAAGAATCAAAGGTAAAACAACATGAGGACAAGACAGCTCCATTCCCAGTTTAATTGGATTCTTCCAAACAATTATATGGTAAAAGAAAATAGCAAAAAAACTAGTAGCATGGAAAGAAATTCAATTTAACAAGTCCATCTTACACAATATTGAATCATTTAGGCAAATTTGTTCTTAACTACTTAGGCAAGTTATTTTAGATAGATCATATGGTCATAGTTTGAAATTCATTGTCAAGAGTATTTAAAGCAACGGATTTTGTTTTACAAACTCAATTTGAAATATTTTTTTGTTAATAATGAATACCAGTTATAGGAATAACGAACTCCTTCATTCTATCCACATTTGTAATAGCAATTTAACTCGCCTAACACCAAATTAGCCCCTGAAAGTTATACAGAACAATAGTTTGGTGATTTCAAATCACAGGAGGCTAAAAATCTCAAAGAAAACCAAACTCAACCATAACAGACATCCATACACTTTAGAATTTGTAATACAAGAATTCAATTACATAATTCATTTATCAACATATTCCAACGTGGAAAATCTGACAACAGAAGAAATCACTAGCAGAAATATAGGCAACAGAGGTTGAAGTGCTTTAAGAATGCAAAGTCCAAGAATAACAACTGGTCCTCCCTACAACAGAATTACAATTGTATGATAGTGTTACCATAGAAGACTCAAAATAGAATGCAAAGAAATTATTACCATACAAGCAAAACAATGATATAGCAAACACAGCTCAGATCTTTCTATCACTCCATTTTAATGATAAGATACATCACAAGAAATAGCTAGTTTCTTCATTGTTTACCTCAAAATCTACAAGAGTCACTTCATGGCTACCAATTCCACTAGACCAAACCGAGCAACAGTCAACTCCATTGCAAAACTATCTTTAACAGGAAAAGCAAATGATTTAGCTGAAGTAGAAACTCCCCATTTCCTAGGCCTCTCCAAAGGACATATGTATTAAGGAGCATATCACATAAAGTTCAAGTTCACGATATCATAATATGTTAGCAAAGCATTGTACCTAAATTGTATCAAATCATAAAGCTCGCATTGTTGCCTGAACCCATGTAGCTCTAAGAGGTACCTCAATGAACACTCTTTCGATATGACCTATCATATTAAAAGTACATCAGAGAGACATGAATCAAAAGAGTTGACAATCATTAGCAACTGCTCATTAGCTAAAAGCTAAAACTAATATAAACTAAACTTACACTCTAGCAATAAAGAGAATGAAAACTGGTGAGAATAAGTTGTAATGAAAATCTATTGGGAGATAATATGGTAATAACAAACTAATACTAGAAAATAGGTCAGAAGTTTGTCATATCAAAAGTTCCCAGGTGTAGTAGCAATGGAGGCTCAGAAGTAGGAAGTCAGTCATCATGATGTCCATGCAATCTTCTTGGGAGAAAGCAAAATATGATCGCTTACCTAGCAGAAATGAAGCAATTAAAAAGAATAGTTAGCAACAAGAAACGTTCGATGATAACTAAATTTAGACAGAACTATACTTAAAATATAAAGGTAAACGAATCTAGAAGTGGTCCGACATTACATGACATTGACGGACCACTAACGATTTGCTCAAAAATACCCAATGAAGGGCCTACGGGAACTTGACCTTCAGCATGTATATCTTCTGCAGAAATAAAACTCAATGCAGCAACTATCTCATGTGCCCAACTAGAAAAAGATGGGGCTAGACAATGACCAAGATTTAGAATAGTCTCAAATCCAACATCTCAAACAATTGATCAATGCAGTAATAGATCAAATTCACCTGTAGCATATTGTTTGAGGATGAGAAATAAAATGGCCAAACTAAATCTATGTTACGAAAATGTTTACGTAGTAACTAAAAAATAGTCACCAATGACCATTAATTCCATTAATAGATTACGAAAAAAAACTTCTGTTGTACCAATAAGCACGGTTGAAGTAGGAAGGCAAACAAAAAGTAAGACGTATTCAATGACTTACTGGTGTAGGTAGTTGGCCATGAGTAAATATTGGATTAGCAGTAGCCAACTGACCAAGAGTCCTAAGCATAACTGAGAGATTTTTCTGAACAACCTTGACCCCGTGACGAATAGTTGTTTCCTCCTTCAGCAACAATTCCCTCGCTTCCTCTGTGGTAGCGCCTTCTCCAAATGAATTATAAAAACATACATGTTACTATTTAACATCAATAGCAAAACAATCATGTTACTATAAAAACATCTTCCTGCTACCCTTTCCTGTATCTTTCTTCATCGTGTTTATGGATTCGTTTTTACTTATCTCTCTTTGTACTTAAAGGTCAGTTGGAGCATTCCCCTATGATAAGGGAATGAAACATTTTATTTTAGACAAATTTAAACTCCTGATAAAGTACAGGTTAAGTCATGTAAGCATACCAATCCATCTTGATCACTATGAAACTTAATACTGCCTTTCGGTTACCTAGAAATTTTAGTAGCATAGTCTCAACAACATAGACTCCTTGTTTAATAGATAATGACCCTTCTGGTGTCTAAATATCTAGATAAGAATACAAAGAAAAAACAATTGCTAACTTTTATTATGTTATGATCATTATTTAGACCAAAATGGAGTATGGAGTTGAGAGAAAGAATCGGAAAAAAAGAATTTACAAAGTAAAATAGGCCAAGATAACAAAATTTACTAATATCTTCAACATGGTAACCTTATTTCACCAAATGAGGCCTTTTTTTTTGTAAGTTTTACGAGCTTTATTTCAATGTTACAAGCACACACGTCCACTAGCCTCCAAGTCAGTGGTGGGGCAAAATTTAAGTGAGAAATCCAATTAACTTATGGAGAATGAACAAACTCCATGCCTTAGTAGTAACAAAATAAGTGATCATGTGGGCACTCAATGGCTATAAAAACACAATGATCATCTGACCTTCAATACACCACAAAATGCATTTCAAATTATATCGTATCTACTTCCTAGCCAAAAAGCAAAAGATATATCTGCAAGAATAGAAAATGTTCATATTTTGAATCAATTTAACTTCCAATATGATTACATGACAAATATAAACCAAATTTTATGGATCAAGAGTTAAAGAAAAACAAGGTGCTTAAAAACATTCATAGAACCAAAAAAGAAAAAAGCACATACCTTCCATAGAACCAAAACTGACATTCAACTGACAAAGCACCAAAAGTGAAAAACAAACACTGGTAACAACTAGGCAATGAAAACAAACCAAAAGGTAGAACTAGAAGAGAAACATAGTAACCAAATACTCAATCAAAGAAGCTTAAACCTTGTATAATTCCGACTAGAGTATAAGCATCAAATAGCATGAATCTAAATTTTAAACACATCACAATATCAATCGGCAACATGGAATTAAGCAGATCTAGGTGTCCATATACCTCACCCATACAAAGTAAGTCATTTACAATTTGGAGGCACCGAAGAAAACAACTCAGTAGATCATAATTGACCATATACTAAATTACAAAGTGAGCAGATGCATTGTAAGAAGCACAACACTTACGTATGCTTCAATTGTGAATAACAACAGACAAACAACACCAGAATTCAAGACGAATATTGTCCAACAAAATTGCCGAAGAAGAGCTAATTTTGCAATTAGCTTCATAACCTTCCAAACAATCAAACTGGAATAACAAATTATACAAACTAGCAACTACAACACAAATCTAGAGGCATTACTAAGTAAAGAGATAAGATAGAATAAAATCACAAAAAAATTACTATAAGCATTTTATGAGTGCCATGACCTAATAGATAAGAACTTTATGACCCAAGAAAAAAGTAAGCGCTTGAATGCAAAAGCCCAAGAATAACAACTGGTCCTCCCTGCAACAAAATTACAATTGTATGATAGTGTTACCATAGAAGACTCAAAATAGAATGCAAAGAAATTATTACCATACAAGCAAAACAATGACACAACAAACACATTTGATGCATGCATGTGTGAATCTGACACCTCAAATCTTTCTATCACTCCATTTTAACGATAAGATGCATGGCAAGAAATAGCTAGTTTCTTCATTGTTTAACTCAAAATCTAGAAAAGTCATTTCATGGCTACCAATTCCACTCAACCAATATTGAGCAACAGACAACTCAATTGCAAAACCACCTTTAACAGGAAAAGCAAATGATTTAGCTGAAGGAGATATTCCCCATTTCCAAGGCCTCTCCAAGGACATATCTATTAAGGAGCATATTACATAAAGCGCAAGTTCACGATATCATAATATGATAGCAAATTGTATCAAATCATAAAGCTCGCTTTGTTGCCTTAACCCATGTAGCTCTAAGAGGTACCTCTATGAGCACTCTTACGATAGGACCTATCATTTTAAACGTATATAAGAGAGGCATATGAATCAAAAGAATTGACACTGATTAGCAACTGCTCATGAGCTAAATGTTAAAACTAATATAAACTAAAATTACACTAGCAATAAAGAGAAAGAAAACTCGTGAGAACAAGTTGTAAAGAAAATATGTTGGGAGATAATATAGAAACAACAAACTAATACTAGAAAATAGGTCAGAAGTGTTTGTAATATCAAAAGTTCCCAGGTGTAGTAGCAATGGAGGCACAGAAGGTCTTCTTGGGAGAAAGCAAAAATATGTTCGATTACCTTGCAGAAATGAAGCAACTAAAAAGAATAGTTAGCAACTAGAAAAGTTCGATGATAACTAAATTTAGACAAAAATAAACTTAAAATATAAAAGTAAACGAAACTAGAAGTCGTCCGACTTTACAAGTCACTGATGGACCATTAACGATTTGCTCAAAAATACCCAATGAAGGTCCTTTAGGAACTTAACCTTCAGCATGTACATCTTTTGCAGAAATAAAACGCAATGCAACAACTATCTCGTATGCCTAACTAGAAAAAGGTGGGCTAGGCAACGACCAAGACTTACGTTAGTCTCCAATCCAACATCTCAAACAATTGATCAATGCAATAATAGATCAAATTCATTTGCAGCAGATTGTTTGTGGATGAGAAATAAAATGGCAAAACTAAATCTATGTTGCAAAAATGTTTACCTAGTAACTAAAAACCACAGTCACTAATGACAATTATTTCCATTAATAGATTATGAAAAAAAATTCAGCTGTACCAATAAGAAAGGTTGAAGTAGGAAGGAAAAAAAAATGTAAGACATATTCAATGACATACCGGTGTAGGTAGCTAGCCATGAGTAAATATTGGATTAGCAATAGCCATCTGACCAAGAGTCCTAAGCATAACTAAGAGATTTGTCTGAACAACCATACCCCCGTGATGAATAGTTGTTTCCACCTTTATCAACAAATCCCTCACTTCCTCTTTGGTTGTCTTTGCCTTCTCCACATGAACTATAAAAACATACATGTTACTATTTAACATCAGTAGCAAAACAATCATGTCTTCAATAAGATTTACCATTCTTCCTCCTACACTTTCCTGTGTCTTTCTTCATCGTGTTTATGGATTCCTTTTTACTTATCTCCCTGTACTGAAAGGTCAGTTGGTGCACTCCCCTTTGATAAGGGAAGGAAACATTTTATTTTGCACAAATTTAAAATCTTGATAAAGTACAGGTTAAGTCATGTAAGCATACCAATCCATCTTGAACACTATGAACCTTAATACTTCCTTTCGGTTGCCAAGTAATGTTAGCAGCATACTTCCTTTCGGTTGACTAGAAATGTCAGCAACATAAACTCCTTGTTTAATAGATAATGGACCTTCTAGTATCTAAATATCTAGATAAGCATACAAAGAAAAAACAATTGCTAACTTTATGTTATGATCAATATTTAGACCAACATGGAGTATGGAGTTGGGAGAAAGAATCGAAAAAATGAATTTACAAAGTAAAATAGGCCAAGATAACAAAATTTTCTGATATCTTCAACATGGTAACCTTATTTCACCAAAGGGACTTTTTTATAAGTTTTACGAGCTTTATTTCAATGTTACAAGCACACACATCCATCAGCCTCCAAGTCAGCAGGAGGGGTAAAATTTAAGTGAGAAATCCAATTAACTTATGGAGAATAAACAAACTCCATGCCTTGGTAGTAAACAAATAAGTGATCATGTGTACACTCAATGGCTATAAAAACACAATGATCATTTTCTGACCTTCAATACACCACAAAATGCATTTCAAATTATATCACATCTACTTCCTTGCCAAAAAGCAAAAGATATATCTGCAAGAATAGAATGTTCACATCACGAATCAATTTAACTTCAAATGTGTTTACATGTCAAATAGAAACCAAATTTTATGGGCAGAGTAAAAGTAAAACATGATGCTTAAAAACATTCAAAAAAGCTTCAATAACTAAAAGGTGCAGTATATTGGGACTGGAGAATGTTTGGGTGGTTGAATTTAGGTATCCTGGTAATAAGAACAAAATGCTTAAGGCAATGCCTACACGAAACATAATAATGGATCATAATATTGGCTATAAATTCCAATTAACTCAGAGAAAGAAATATTTGCCGCACAACATGAAGAAACTGAAAATAGTCATGTGACCCAAAAAATTGTCAACTATCTCACATTAATTTTATTTTCTATAAGCATAATATGTATTGAATGATTTGGGAGAGTGCTAAAGTGTTCAAAATGCAAAACAAATTCAATGGGTTATGAGTCATATAAAAAATATATTTTGCATCAATTAAACAAGAAAGAAACTTACATTTTTAAATTTAATAAACAAATCATTTAGAGATATGGTCGTTCAACGTGTGCTTGCAAATTGTTCCAGTGTGCTTGAATCCTAGAAGGATAAAAGTAGATGAAAAATCCAAGGAAATGAAAAAAGAAATTGCTCATCAAATATATAATCTATCTAGTCTTTAGTGCTAGAAAAATACAATGAAATTTATGGTTTCTACAATAAAAATGTAATATTTAATATCTTGGTAAAACTAAACATTGCAAATGTCGATATTTGTCTTTTGATATGGCTACAAGTAAACCAGTGATGGCTACATGATTGCAGATAATTAGTTGATATTCATATTCTCAACGACACCTAAAACATAGACAAAGTACTATAGAATGAAAAATAGAAGATTGGCAAATGGCATCACCTTGGAGCCTCTCAAGATTTACAAATACAATATCCACTATGTTATAATCATGTCTCTGCAAATTCCTTTGGAGCCTCTAAAAATGTATAGCTTTTAGTAAACATCAATTCCAAGTATAACTTGATTAAGAAAAAAAAAGGAATTGGAAAAAAAATGTCATACAGAGTGAAAGCCAAAAGTAGGATCAAAGTGCAACAAAGAACAAAAAGGTTCCAATGAGACAGCTAGAAATAGAATGAGCTCTTGTTACAATAGGTAATAAGACAAGGGAACTCTTAAACATGTCCAATATAGTATTTCACAATGGCCAAATTAGCAACACCAAAATGAACAAAAAAGAAAAACACCTACCTTCCATAGCACCAAAACATTCAACTAGACATAGAACCAAAAGTGAAAAACAAACACTAGTAACAACTAGGCAATGAAAACAAACCAAAAGATAGAACTAGAAGAGAAACATAATGACCAATCAAAGAAGCCTAAACCTTGTATGACTCCGACAAGAGTATAAGCATCAAATAGCATGAATCTAAATATTAAACACATCACAATATCAAGCGGCAACATAGGGTTAAGCAGATCTAGGTGTCCATATAGCTCACCCATACAAAGTAAGTCATTTTCAATTTGGAGGCACCGAAGGAAACAACCCAGTAGATCATAATTGACCATATACTAAATTACAAAGTGAACAGATGCATTGTAAGAAGCACAACACTTACGTATGCTTCAATTGTGAGAAACAAAAGACAAACAACACCAGAATTCATGAAAAATATTTTCCAACAAAATTGCCGAAGAAGAGCTAATTTTGCAATTAGCTTCATAAGCAACCTTCCAAACAATCCAACTAGGATAACAAATTATACAATCTAGCAACTGCAACACAAATCAAAAGGCACTACTAAGTAAAGAGATAAAGAGAGAATAAAATCACAAAAAAATTACTAAAAGTATTTTACGAGCACCTATCATGACCTAATAGACAAGAACTCTGAGACCCTGAAAAAGTAAACCACTGAATCATTCCTATAACTAGTTTTCACAAAACATAAAAAATAAACAAGAACAACTATTTTCATAAACCATATCAATTAATTTAAAACCCTTCAAAATGTTCCATAAGGAAACCCTCAAGTATGTTGGACCAGGTAGCAGACAAACTAGGGTGACCGACCCAGCCCCACGGAAGTTTCCCATCGGTCACCAGGGTAAATCGGGAAGCACTTGCAGTAGTCTATAACCCAGCGTCCCAGGGTTCGCACCCCATTTGGAGGAAAAATTTCTGCAAAATACGCCGTAACTAGGGATCGAACCGCGGATGCCTGGGATAACGACTAGTCGCCCTACCGCTGCACCATAGCCCAGGGGCTTAAGGAAACCCTCAGGTAGATCTATACAAACAATGCAGTCTTCATCAATAATGGAATGTGTTGTTGGACCTGCCCCCTAAAACATGTTAAAATCCATTATTAAGTATTGAAGTCTAGTGCAGATCCAAAAAAAAACGATAATATCACATATATCAAGCAAATTGTAACATACAACAAGTAAAGAAATCTTATCTACCTAGAAAAGCAATCTCCCAAATTACAAAAGAGCAATAGTCATCGGGACGGAAAGCCATTACAGAGTTTAAAGCTCCCAAGGCAACAAGAAAAATAGCTTCATGCATGCATCCACTACCAGCCTGCAATCACTAAAGTAAGACTATCACATACGCCACATTTGTACAATATAGACGATGGATATATTGAACAATCAAATGCAGGTAGAAATACTAAAACTAAGTAATTGTTTCACTAAGCAGAGTAAAAAAAAATGTATTCTGATTCAAATTTAAAGTTGAATTGATCAATTTCTTAAAGGTCGTCTAAGATATATAACGGAGTCACATGATGTAAAAAAAATGAAATTAAGAAAACAAATACTTATTATAAAATCTTAAGAACAAAAAATAAACTTGTAGTAAAAATGACAATTCCATTATTATCCCTCCTCACTATCTAATAGAGCAACAATCAAGTACAAAAAAAAAGTAGATTGCCTCAAAAATATTTGCAATATTAGATTGGAATCACAATGATGTTGAGCCGACCCAAGCATAGCCCCAACATTGTCAACTCCTTAAAAGGGTACTCAAACACCTAAAAAATAATTATAAGAAAAAAAAATATATATATATATAAGCATAAACAAAGTTACAACAAATAAGGACAAGAAAATGATAAGAAAAATAATGTTTTTTTAACTTGTTATGTTGGTGACACTACTTCAAACTCTAGAGAGACTCAACCTGCAAGAAAGCAAACACTAAATTAGGTTGTCTCTATAATGTCATCCTAATAAATAAAAGTATGAAAAATCCTAAAGTAATAGTACTAAGAGAAATTTCTAACTATTCACGACAACTTATAAGAATCTTTAGAAATTATAGCATGAATTAGGCAGTAGAGAATTACGACACTTTTTATATTAAGTTGTTCACTTAGTAGGCTAAAGTATAATTCTAGTTTTGGAAAAACTGGTCTCAAATCACCAACAACTTTGCTGGCTACAACAGTTTCAATTTCTTATATTTTAGAACAATAGCAATCACAACACAATCAGAATGTGCAACGGCTGCGATAATATCAACATGAACCAAGCATTTCAGAGTTGAAGCAAATTCCAAGAACTGCAAAAACAAAGTACAACATTACTGATTCAAAATTCTTGATGCAATTGCAACACGGTAAGGGAGAAATTAGCAAGTATCAAGTACACAGGATCAACATATACTGCCAAAAATAAAAATGTTTAGAATACCTAAATTATGATTATAATTATAATCCTGGCCCAAAAAAGAAGCTCAATCCCTCTGTCGGTAGAATAATGATAAGAATACACAGAAATCCATAGAATGTCAAAATATCTAAATGTCTG
This sequence comes from Boesenbergia rotunda, assembly GCA_024364735.1. NCBI lineage: Eukaryota > Viridiplantae > Streptophyta > Magnoliopsida > Zingiberales > Zingiberaceae > Boesenbergia > Boesenbergia rotunda. The sequence continues at coordinate 130,495 of JAGFNQ010002406.1, forward strand.
TTCCACCCTGTGGGGTAACGGAGCTTTAGGAAGACTGAAGAAGCCACCAAAATGCTACGAATGCCACAAATAATAGAAATACCTTGCTATCTTGATGAATGAGAGCAGAGGAACACGATCCTTAGGTCAGGAAAATAATAAGAAGACCAAGAATACCATGTGAATGTCATAAATAGCAGAAGCATAACCGTCCCGACCAGGGTTGAGAGAGTAATAAGGAATATCCCGAGAATACCATGAATACCAGAAGTGTCACAATACCATGAATACCAGAGTAAAATGAATACCAAGAATACCCCAAGAGGAAAATAATAAGGAGATCCAAGATACCACAAGAATGTCAAGAACGCCATGAATATCATAAATCTTTTCTTGTCCGAGCAAGAATCTTGATCCTTTAGTCAGGAGAGTAAAAAGAAAACAATAAATACCAGAAGTCGTATCCATCCCAACCGAAGTCTAGTGTGTTATAAGAAAAGATTTAGAATAACCCGAGAATACCATGAATACCAGAATTGTCGAAATACATTGAATACCAAAATACCAAATACCTCAGGAGGAAATAATAAGAAGATCCAAGATACCACAAGAATGCAGGGATGCCATGAATATCAAAAATCCCTTTGTGTCCGAGCATGTAACTCAATCCTTCGGTTAGAAGAGTAATAAGAAAACCATTATACTTGAAGTCATATCCGTCCCAACCAAGGAGAGGCACTTGATCAATCGAGGAGGTCTAAGAGCATCATAATTAACTCTGAATACCAATTAATTATAGCACCAAGCTTTGAGTTTTCCATTAATAGCAGTTGAGAAGATAAATTGCATGAAGAGAAAAAGTGGATTGGGGTGATAGTTAAACTAATTAAGAAAACATTACTAAGAAAAATAAATAAAATGACAGAAAGAAATAAACCAAAAAAAGACTCATTATAATGAAGGCACACAAAGTATTGATAATGTGTTTTAAATAAATCGAAAGCACATCGTCTAATTGTGCCTCAACAATATGTAAATGCATTATCGTTAGGGATGGCAATGGGTCGGGTTCGGGTCGGATTCTATATCCTCCGTACCCATACCCATCAGGTATACCCATACCCATTAAAGGATCGGATATCTTATATACTAATAATTTTTTTTCTTTCTATCCAACTATATCATTGAACAAAATTATATTATAATTAACATTAAAGTTAAAAATATATATATCTATAATTTTAAAAATAGATTAAGCATATATATATAATCTATTTCTAACATTAATACAAATTATTAGTAGGTTTTGAGGAAAAAATCTTTAATGTATATATGCATTTTTTATTTAATCGGGTATTCGGGTCGGATATCGGGTATTGGTAGTCCCTCCATATCCTCCTCCATTCGGGTCGGATGTCGGATTCTCCGTCGGATCGGGGTGAAATTGTCATCCCTAATTATCGTTTAAGATTTCAAGGCACACAAAGTAGAAAGTCCAAAGTTTGATGGAACCCTCGACAATTTTTCTAGTAGATGAACATTTTATAAAAGAAAAAAAGCTAAATAAAATAATATTGGACAAAGCAAAATACAGTTTGCATGGAGAGATCACAAGAGTACTAGCTAAAATCAATTACCTATATACATCATTGAAGAGAAGATGTATTTCACTCTAGTTGGTAAGGAGTTCAAATGCATTATGGTTGGCAGTCTTAGGGGGCGCTTGGTAAGCGGGTTTAGAAGGTGGGAATGGGAATGAATCTATTTCATTCCCATTGATGATGCTTGGTATACGGGAATCGGAATCAAAATAAGGATATGATACCCTTGATTTCATAACCCACCCCCATTAGGTTATCACCAAACCCATAAACCCCTCAATCAAACCCATTACAATTCTCATTACCAAATTTATACCAAGCGCCCCCTTAAAATATAACACAGAAGAAATTTAAGATCAAAATAGCATAAATAGGAAACAAATAGCAAATCTGCAAAACCATAAAAAATTGATTTAGTCACTAACCTGAGTGAGTACTTTTTCTCCATATCTTTGTTTCAGAGCATTCATTAATTACTCTAAGGGTGCGTTTGGTTGAGGGTGTTCTTTGATAACCTTGGACATGTGATTACCAGGTAATCACATTACCAAAGTTATAGAGAATAAGATAAGTGTTTGATTTAATCTTTGGTAATGGGACAAAAACTTGTTTGGTTGAAGGTTTTAATATATAACCTAATATGACAATTACTATATTACCCCTAATAAATATACCATTACACTTATGCAGACTCTTCTTTTAACAATAAATGACTTTGAAACAAAAATAATTTTATTTGATTTCATCTAAAAAAATAAAAAATAATTTGAATTTAGTATGGGAATAATAAACCTACACTAGTGTCTATTTTTTTTTTTAATTCAGATTCCATCTAGCGTGAAGTTTATAGGTCAACCTATGAAGCACTGAACCGAATGGGTGGACTATATTGCAACCGTCACAAATTGTTACGGCAGAGATTGGGTAACCCTATTAAACCCAAGCAGGACAGAACAGAGAGCTCCAAAAATTATTCTAAATTATTATCTCTATTTACAAAACCCAAGCAAAGAGAAGTGATGAGGATGATTTACAGTACTTGTTTATGACTAATTAATCCAAATTATTATCTCTATTTACAGTACAAAAATTTGATTATGTTCGGGATGATATAGTCAAGGTTTGTTGTTCTTGATCTTCACCACTTAAACAATCCACATTTCTAGTCTTCACGGCTTTCTAGTCTTCACGGCAGCAATAGAATCACCTTGAGAACTGGTTTCCCCCACTAGTGTATTTTCTTTCTACAACACAGTAGTAAATAACAAGTACCGCAGGTTAAAAAAAGTTAACAAATACATAAAGCATAATGGCTTCATTGGTTGACTGAGCCTCTCCCTTACCAATTGGTGAGAATCAGTTGGTTTTTTAGATTCGGACTTGCCGGTCAGTTTATCAGATGAAGTTGATGGAACATTTGATTCACCAGAGGTTAATTTCTCCTGTAGGCAACAAGTGGCTCAATGTTTGGCTTTCTTATAACAAGTGTGATGTAAATACAATCTAGCAACAACACAAAAAAAAAGACATTCTATATAGTAAAAACCTGCATTTGAAATGCTGCCCAAGTTTTGTCAATATTCATTATAAGATTTTCTATAGTAATGTATCCCACTGGCAAATCAACAAACAAGACAAGGAATAGACAAATTAGTCAGTCAGAACAGCTAATCTGCACGCCTAAGGGAAATATATGCATTCATATTTACCATGATGCCATAGCATAACACGATTAAGTCCAATGGCAGTAATACTTAGAGTAGCTCTCTGTGGATCTGAACAATGTTAAGATAAACAGAAAGGAGTTCCAACTCCCAACTTGTAGAGCTTAATACCATGAGTATATTATATAAATGTCAGCGAGGGTTTGTGCGATAACCAGCCACATGAAATTTTAACAAATAGACTTCAGCATGCGAGGAAGCTACATCTGGAAATAAAAAGAAAAGGAAAAGAAAATTATCTTCAGATTAGAAAAGGCAACTTTTCCTCTCATCTCTGATCTTCTTTTCTCACTACCTAGACTTCAATAAGCTCCCACCATGAAAAACATCAACGATATATGCTGACAGCAGACACTGCCAGACACATAAATAAGTGAAACAAATAAAAGAACCTTAGAATCATTCAACTGGTTCCACTTGAAACAAACCTAGACAAAATCTAACCCATTAAGAAATGGAAAAAAAACAGAAATCAAATCAATAGTTGAAAGTGTGTAGAGAGAGGATGTGAAAATATATAAATCTCATAGTTGAAAGTGTGTATTAAGTTTGCTTGGTTGGAAAAGGAGTGTCATCAAGACCAACCACGTTCTTAGGAAATGAAACTAAGCAACAAGTTGAACATGAGCAAAATAATAGGAGCATTTTTTTGGTTGTTAGTAAATAAACCAATTGAATTTTAATCGGATTAAATTTTCTGGAAAGAATCTTCCTCATTTCCTATATCAGGATTTCAGAAACCAACTGAATTTCAGAAACCAACTGGATTTCTGAAATCAACTCCAATTCATGAATTTTTGGATCCTCAACCATTAAAGATTGAAAATTTGATAGATTAAAGATTGAAAAACGGATAGATTAAGCAAACTTCATTATAAAAAAAAGGGCAAATGAAAGAGGAAGAATGATTGAAACCGTAAAGTTAGAGTAATGGAGAGAAATCAAACAGGAAATCAAAATAGCAGCACAAGGGCATAGTTTGCTCTCTCAAAATACCATACAGGAGATCTAAACAGAGAAGGGATGGCAACGGTCGAAGCACAAATTAAGAAACGAGAAAGGATAGCTTAGCTTTACCGCACCTTGTAGTAGCCGCTGCTCGACGGGAAAGGTATGAGACTCACTGCTCGCAATTGAAAAGGTGTTTTCCAACTGCGTCGGTTGTCGTGAACATCTCAAGTCGCAGAGGAAGCTAGGTCGTGGGCTGCGTGGAGGAGTGGCGGAGGAAGCTAGGTCACGCTCGGAGAAGTGGCGGAGGAGGCTAGGTCGCATGCGGGTGGAGGAGTTTCGGCAGTGCGAGAGGAGTTTCGGCCGAAAATATAATTTATTAGGGTATTATGTAATTTAATTGATTGTTAAGGGTAGTTGTGTCATAAATAGGAAATAATGAAGGTTAATTTTGGAAAGAAAATTAGCTTAACCCCGGAATTGAGAATAACCAGGCTTTCTCTTGGTTTTCTGATTCCGGGCTATATAACCATTTTTGCTGATGTGGCGGGTATAAATGATTACTGGGAATTCTTCATTACTTAAACCAAACAAAGTTATTTTTTATAACCTTGGATGAATAACCAAGGTTATCAACGAACATCCTCAACCAAACGCACCCTTAACTTTGCATATTGCTAAATATACAAGGAGAAAACCAGACAAACAGAAGTTCACATGTATTAGGAGAATCAAACATATGCTTCCAAACAATTCTTGGTCAAAGCCCTTCTTCGCCTCAACCCAATATAAAATTGATCATTAAAGCAAATGTTCGTTGTTGGTCCCCAAGTCAATAGTGATAGGTAAACACTCTAAATTATCAATTTGTTTTAAGAACAGAAGCTTGCATGTGAAAAAATTATATATGAAAAGAATAAAAAGTTAAATACAACTCACAGCGAATGAACCGACTCCACTAAGAACAGTATATAAAGAAAATTTGCTCGCAGGAATTCCCATTCCCTAAAACATGTTGTTGGAAGCCTATTTTGGCTCAAGGAGATGAGGGAGATTGCATTTCCATTGCATTTCACTACGTGCATGGCGGGGCAGTGCAACATTTATCCTTCACGCTCATGGAACAAATCGTGGTGGCGGCTGTAGCGACCCGCCTTCTCTGCCTTAGACAGATCGTTACTTTTGTCTACTTCTCGACTCTAATGCACGACTAAAAATGCGGAAATCTTTTTTTTTCTTTTAAATCTATCTAAGAATGATATTCTAACTTAATTAGTCATGCATGATACCATGTCACACTTTCTTTCTCAAAAACTCGTAAAAATTTTACTTATTGAAACTTGCCTCGCCCAACTCAGCTTACGGGTATCAGTCGACTGGTACTGTACCAGTCGACTGATAAGTCTGAAACCTGTTTTTTTCAGATTCGAAGCCTTGTTTCAAAACTCCACCAAACCTATACTTTCGACCCATATAAAATCATGACACCATTTCTATACTCTACACCAGTTTTCTAAACAATTAGCCAATCAAACGAATCCATAAACTTGAAGTTAGAACTTTTGCGGAATTTAGCAAGTTATGAAAAATCTACATAGACTTTAAGCTAGAGTTTGTACCAAACTTAACTTCTAACCATTGAAACTCATCACACAAAATTCTGAAACATCCCTAAGGCATTATCAAATGAGAAAGCAACTTTTCTAAACATACTTAAGCAATAAAAACTTGATTCAAAGGGAAATTGATACTATCTTGGCACATGCATCTATTTCTCTAACAAAGTATCAATATTTCAAACTACTCACACTTCTACTCATCCAATGCAATCATAAGGATATGTATGCTAAATGAAATGACATGGAATCTTTACTCTAAGAAATTGAGCATGTAAAACTATCCAAAGCTTAAATGTTCGCTAAACTCTATAAAGCAAGAACTTGAAATTTGAATAAACTAAAACATTGTAATTCAAATAACTAAATTGTCTCGTCTCAAGGATCTCTCCAAAATCAGCCACCACACACACTTTACTCAGCACCGCCTCGTCGCCTTCCTTCAGAATTGCTTGCCTTTACCCTTTATCTGCAGTAAGAGGAAATGCAACTAGTAAGCAAAAAGCTTAGTAAGTACTATCTAGCTCACAAAATCTCGAAATGTACAAACATGCTTCTTGATCAATATGAAAATCATATGAGATACTTATATGCTTGAAAGAAAACTAAGAACATGTATAACTCAAAACATGCATACTCAAGCATTAATAAATCTCAATTTACTTTTCTTGGCTCAACTTGAAACTTTAGCTATTCTTTAACTTTTTGAAAACTCTTTAAACTTTAGAAACTTTGCTAAAGCATATACTTGAAAATAATAATCACTTGGATCCACTGAAGACGTAAGTACCATCTCATGCGCGTTCCCTAAAAGGTTGGGGTAGCGAGCCACCAATCCTAATTGAGCAGACCTTGGTCTACCAGGGCCAAGACCTTGGAATTGGACACCTGGATTTCTTTAACGACGCCCTTGGACGCCGGGTACTGGCCTTAGAAAATAAAATAGCTTTTCTTTCTTTTCTTTCTTATCTGTAAATGCCTTGGCATTTTCTCGAGCACCTTGCGTGCTAAAATCCCTAAGTCTTGACTTTTGGGGATTTCTTAAGGCCTTGGCCTTTTCTTTTCTTATCTTTATCTTCTCTTTTCTTTTCTCATAACATTCTTAGCCCCTAATCTCACATAGGGTGCTTTATCAAACTTATACAAGCATATAGTGAACTAAGATCACATGCAAAAACATAAACAAAAAGGAAATATCTCTTTTAAAAACTTTTAAGGGAAATTCTTGCGGAAAAACCGCCTCTTACTGCAGGTGAGCAGTACTTACCTTGATATCTTGGACTTACAACCAAAATTGACGTCTAGGGCTCGGGAGAAACTTGAGATTTCGATGAACCGTTCACGCCTACGCGTTCCTCTCGTCGAGACGAACGAAACGCTCCGCACCCTTTGGTTCTTCCTTGGCCGGCGCCCCCTTAGAAGAGAAGAGGAAGCTTTGGTGTGGGTGGCGTGCGCACAAGAGAGGGGAAGAGGTTTTCGTGCGTCGCGCGGCTAGGGTGAGGAAGAGAAAAACCAAAAATCCAATTTCCTCTCTTAACTTATCTATTTATACTATCTTTATGAAAAAAAACGTAACTACCCTATAAATATATTTCTCTCCACCTTTTGATGTGCTTGATACCCTAGCCCAGCCGGTCGCGCTCGCGCCTAGTCTCGTGCTAGTCGCGGGTTCGAACCCCCTGCTACCCTTAAATGTTTTTTCTTTTTTAAATATACTAAACGGACTCGGAAAATTCCATAAAAATATTCTAAAAATCCCTAAAAATATCTAGAATATTTCTAAACCATTTTTAAATAATTCTAAGGATTCTAAGAACTAAAAATGGGAATTTTGGGGCGTTACAGTGGCAATCCACTACAGCTTCTTAGCCCTCTCTTAATCCTTGCATTGTGATTTAGTTGAAAGCATGACAATATATTTGTTTGCATTCATGGATGGTTTGATTTTTCTATGTACATTTGTTCTGATGTTCTATTCGGAGTGTATTTCAAAGGATGAACCATGTTGGATGCTTAGGAACGAAAATAGCACCAAAGTGAATTGTGAGTCAGAAAAAGCATAAAAATATTATAAAAACCCACTTAAGAAGGTCATCATCTCCTTTGAGACAAAAGTACCAACAGTCATCAAACAGAAGGAAACACTCAAAAGGACTCACCAACACAAATAAATTCTAATGTGAAAAAGAAAAAGAAAAAGAAAAACACAAATCTAACTCTGAGTTAACATTGTAAAATGGATGGATCAAATAATTAGAAAATGCATTCATTAAACACCCGACTTACTGCTAATATTCAAAAAGTGCTCTTGTCCAATCATCTGCATGAGGCTCTCCGCATACTTGACCAAGTCCATGGGATGTGGGTATCCATTCACCAATACTTAAAGCACAATAGATAGTTTAGCGCAATTTAAGGTAGACTATGCATTTAGAATAAAGAGAAGAAGAAGAAACTCATTGAATTCATATGCTATTCTGCAACATTCACAGCAATATGAACAATAGATATCTTCCTAATGTTTGGGAATGATGGGTAGACCATTTCTTGAGATAAAGCTTCTGTTGTCCAACAAAAGTTACCACAATTATTCTACTTTCCATAGTTTTATGGAATATATGGAAAAGTAAAATTTGAAGTTGATTAAAAATGTTCCTGATGGGGTTATGGTATATGGAACATTGAAATATTGAATATACAAAAATACAAATATACTGACAGTGATTCAACTTGTGAACAGGTTGCAAGCATCATGTCGTCGTGCACACGGGTTGATTAGGAGATCACCAACCCAAGGCCAAATCCGGAGAAAATATGTGCATTATTTGACTGGAAGAAAGTGAAACACCAAAGGTTAGTTTGTAAAATTTTCAAAATTTAAACTTATCCTACCACGAGAACTTTTCCATCAAATTCAATTGGATCAAACAGACTCCCACTAGCAAATATTTCTCGACCATGTGAATGAAAGCTTAAATTCCTCACCAACAGAAAAGTTAACTACCATAGTAAATCTTGAATATGAATTATGCAAAAAGATGGAGCAAACTTACCTTACTTCTCATATATGCCTATTCTGCACTGCATTCTAATTGAGAGGTAGGGTTGGATAGAGACACTATTATGGGTTTTTGTAATCAATGGAAGGGAACCTCATTAAATTGCAAAAATGCATTATGGTAAGGATTTGGTAGAGGTCTGAGTGTGGAAGCTAACCTCATTAAAAGTAGCCATCGTTTCAACTACTTGGTGAAAGTTTTTCCCCTCCGGATGACCCAATAATTGATAGCCTAAGAAATTGAACGGGAATAAATAAAGGAAAATTTGAAAATTAGTGTAGGCAAATTTACAAGCAGAAAGTCCGCTGTAGTTTGTTCAAACTTCAGACAGCAAAAATAAGATAAAGTATTAGTGTTGTAATATATACTTGTATAAGAAGAACTAAATGAAAACATGACCACTAGAGAAGCCACTTTAAAAGAGTAAACCTGAGTTGGAGAAAGCACTCTTATCATCAACAATGATATAGCTTAAGAGTCACACATAGTAAGAGAGAAAATATACAAGTGCATGGTAGACATTTAGCATATGAAACCACCTGCCAAGAAACCAAAATGACACTTGAGGCTACAATACTTTGATAGCATCTAAATGATTATTGGCAAGCACATGATCATGCGCCCGAGGTTGTTTAAAGTGTTGAAGGGAATCCTTGCATGAGCTCACAATTAAGCCCTGGAAAGGGTATCACAATGCAAACAATGAACAACAAAAGTAAAACAACTAAAGTTGAATGCTTGTAATAAATATAACCAAGGTCCAAGAATCTCTTCCTTACATTAGAATCAACCATTCATAACTTCTTGCGAGCCTCTTCCAATTGAGTTTTTGTCTACAACAGCCATAAGAAATCCACAACCAGATGAGCAAGTATCTAAAATCATCAGCACATACAAAACGTTGTTCATGAGCATAACCAAAAGACTAAGTTCAAAACCTACTTCTACATCTCAAGAGCTATGGTACCTGTTAGAGACGAGATGGCTATAGAGGGGGCGTGAATATATCCAGACACTCAAATCGCCCCCTCTTCTAAAACTTTCCTGTGATCAGATTAGTAGCAGCGGAAACAAAATACAACAGAAAGAATAAAACGGAGAAAGGAATCACAAACCAAACAAACGCTAAGACGAAGATGTACAAGGTTCGGGGATAACATGCCCCTACTCCTTGGCGTGCCCGTAAGGTGGGCGATCCCTTGATCGTCGGCAGATCAAGCCCCGGTGAACTCCGGATAGTAGAAGCCTCCTTCTCGGTGGAGAAACCTCTCCACAAGTGATCTCAAGAAGATACAAGTTAAGCACACGAGACACTCGAGAAGACAAGCTCACAAAGATGCACAAGAAAGCTCAAGCACAAAGCAACAGAGAGCACGAACACAGCCCAGCCAAACTTCCCAAGTTTCTGTCTTATTCGCCTCTACTCCTCTGCTTCCAGCTTCGTCACTTAAGCTCTGCTCACCATCACAAGCTTCATCAGCATCCACTGAGCCAGCCTGAACCCACTGACCAAGGTTGTCCCTCCGCATCCTACCAAGATTAAATGCGTTGCTCTGCTTTGGCAGAATCGACAAGCACATATGATCGAGGTAGTGATGGGTATCAGGACCCGGTAGGCGTTTACGAGTTGATTCGATTTTAGATCTAATCTAATCGAGGATGTACATCACATCTAGGCATTTATGAAATCTAATTTAATCCTAAATGTGTATTAAGTGTACATCAAAATGTGGTTCCCATATTACTTGTGCATCTCATACACTTAAGTTTATTTTTACTATTCTACATTATCATGCATCATATACATCACAAGATAGCAATAATAAAAATAAACATAAGTGACTTGGTTATGGCCCTACTAAGACCCTCTCAAGCCAATGAGAGGATCCGATGGTCAACCTAGGTCTAGCGGCTTCTCCAAGCGCTTCCTCTTGACCGTCTTGGTGTTGTCGGCTAGTTCTCCCGAGTCCAAGTTCTCCGGAATTTCCGTCGTCTTCACTTTTGTACATTACAAATTTTTATACTCGAGTTACATTCGAGTCTAAATATGAAATACAACAGAAATAAAATATTAAAAGCCGACACGCAGGTCGCAAACACAATACAACCGCACATGTACAAAAACGGCGCGTAGGCCGTATTATGAATTACAACACAATTTTAATCTTATTAAAATTGGGTTTTGGGCCATGACCATCACACTACTGTACATAATTCAAAATTATGTAATTTTACAGATTTTATATAATTTTTCTACTGATTTTTTTTTTTAGAATTTTTCGAGTCACAACTCCGCGGCGGTCCCGGTAAGCGGGTTTCGGGCGTAATCGCGAGACAAGGCCCCTTGCGGGGTTAGGGGCAGCGCCCCTACTCGTGAAATAACCTTCACGAGTTTCTTCTTGCGATTATCCAGCGCCTTTACCCGCTGTCCCAAAATCCATTTGGGCGAAACTTGCCATTTCGGAGAAGTTTTTCTCGGTGGCAAAGTCTACAAGTGCTTCGCACTCGTCGCTTTGCCTCTACAAGGAAAAATACTCAAAAATCCTAAAATTTAGAAAAATTACAGAAGCATAAAATTATCTAAATTTTGTATCTAATACAAAAAAAATAAAAACCAAAACGAGCACAAGCTTTGCTCGTGGCTCTGATACCACTGTAGGGTTTTTCGGCCCGAAAACCGCTTTTTCGCGTCGCGGAAACCCCGAAAGCCCCAATAGAAAGGATCCGAGCGAAGAAAACCATTTCAAAAATTTACGAGTGCTCGTTTACATGCTTCAAAACCGATCTACAACCTAGATCTATTAGAGAAGAGAAAACTACCTTCGATGCGTGCCCCGCAATTCCCGCTCGCTCCTCGGTTGATGTCGGATCTCAAGGATGCAAAGTAGCAACCATCTAGAAGTATCCACACAAGCAAGAGAGTGGAGTGGAGAGCCCAAAAGTGTGCTAGCACTACTTGGGGTCTCGGCAAGATGAGAGGAGAGGGAGAGCAAAACAAAACAAAAATCCAGTGAGGAGAAGAATGAATCACACACACACAAAAAACTCCTTTTGTGTGTTTAAGTGGCCGGCCACCACTTTTGGTAACCCCCTATTTGAATTCAAAATTCAAATGGGGAGGTTACTTAGCCTTGATGATGATGCCAAGTCATCACTTGGTCAAGTCAAGGTGATGTGGCTTGAGTCAAGTCAAACTTGCCTGTTATGGACTTTCCATATTTAGCCAAAGTCAAACTTTGACTTCATTACTCTCCCATGATTAGATTCATCCAACACTTGGATCAAACTCGAGTCCAACTCAAGTTGTCTAATTTGAGTCAAGTCAAACTTGCCTTTTATGGACTTTCCATATTTAGCCAAAGTCAAACTTTGACTTCATTACTCTCGGTCCATCATATGGACTTATTCTCCATCTATTGCTCTATGTGTGTGACCCAATAGGTTCTTGTAACGTTGGCAATGCCCTTAAACCTATTTAAGGACATAAGCAATAAGAGGTATCTAGCAACACATCATTGCTACCCAAGTTACAAGAATGTCGAGATCCAACATCACCATTGTGACTAATAATTGTGACCATCACAATATGTGACAACGTCCTTCTATCCTCGATATCTAGATTGATCTTTCATGAGGCATAGACCGTGTCATCCTCAAATCAATCTATATGTCTTGATCTCCAAGTAGACTCACTATAATCAAATAAGCTCAATATCTAATATTGCCTTATTTGGGCATGGCCATGCACTTAGTGGTCTTACTCTATCAAGAACGAAGATATCACTCCCGTCATATAGGAGGGATAGATCCCATCTACGTTACTCACATCCCTCCGCATAATTTGTTACAAACCCAGTAATCGCCTTTATAGTCCACCCAGTTACGGGTGACGTTTGACGAAGCCAAAGTACGTAACTCCTTATGTAGGGAACTATGGTAACATCAGGTCTAGGACTATAGTCATACTAATAGTCACATGAGAAAGTATATGACACTCATATAACGATCCATGATACTTTCTCATGGCGGGCCATTCAGTATACATTCTCTAATGTATACCCATGTGTCAACTTGATATCTCATATCCATGACTTGTGAGATCAAGTCATCATGTTGACCTACATGCTAGTCTCTATGCATTAACATTGTCCTTGAATGTTAATACTTGACTAGGAATAATTAAGAGTAGTGTTCTCTATATCATCTCACTATCGATTCAACTAATCGATTGATATAGATAAGAACCTTCTACTCAAGGACGTTATTATACTAAGTTATTTGGCACCAATACACATAAGTACAATAACCATAAGAAATGCCTTTATATATAAGAAATATATATACAAGAATATGATACAATGAGTCCAAAAAGTAATCATCATATGATTGGCTCTAGGGCTCTCACTAACAATCTCCCACTAGCACTAGTGCCAATCGCTGTAGTATCTAATACCCAATGACCTAGTGTGACCATCATGCTTCATCTGTGCCAAAGCCTTGGTCAAGGGATCTGCGACGTTAGCCTCTGTGGGTACTCTGCAAATCTTCACATCTCCTCGATCGATGATTTCTCGAATGAGATGGAATCGCCGTAGTATGTGTTTGGTCCGCTGGTGTGAGCGAGGTTCCTTAGCCTGCGCAATAGCTCCATTGTTGTCACAATAGAGCTCTACGGGATCAGATATGCTAGGAACCACCCCAAGCTCAGTGATGAACTTGCGGATCCAAACTGCCTCCTTTGCTGCCTCTGATGCAGCAATATACTCAGCTTCTGTTGTAGAATCTGCAACTGTGTCCTGCTTCGAACTCTTCCAGCTCACAGCTCCGCCATTCAAGCAAAACACGAACCCTGACTGCGATCTGTAATCATCCTGGTCGGTTTGGAAGCTGGCATCAGTGTAACCCTTTACAACTAGATGCTCATCGCCTCCAAATATCAAAAAATATTCCTTAGTCCTTCTCAAGTACTTAAGGATATTCTTGACCGCTATCCAGTGACGTTCACCTGGATCTGACTGGTACCTGCTCGTCATGCTCAAAGCATACGAGACATCAGGACGAGTACATAACATGGCGTACATGATAGATCCTATGGCAGAAGCATAAGGGATCTTATCCATGCGGTCTCTCTCCTCTCTAGAAGAGGGACTCTGAGTCTTCGAAAGACTCACACCATGTGACATTGGCAGAATTCCTCTCTTGGAATTCTGCATGGCAAAACGGTGTAATACCGTATCGATGTATGTACTCTGACTTAGGCCAAGCAATCTCTTAGATCTATCTCTATAGATCTTAATGCCTAGAATGCAGGCTGCTTCACCTAAGTCCTTCATTGCGAAACAAGTCCCCAACCAAGTCTTCACAGACTGTAGCGAAGGGATGTTGTTCCCAATGAGTAGTATGTCATCCACATACAAGACTAGGAAGACTACTGTGCTCCCACTAACCATCTTGTAGACACAAGGTTCATCTTCGTTCTTGATGAAACCAAACTGTTTGATCGCATCATCGAATCGAAGGTTCCAGCTCCGAGAAGCTTGCTTTAGACCATAAATGGCCCTATGCAGCTTGCATACTCTGCCAGTATGCTGTGGATCTACAAAACCCTCAGGCTGTGTCATGTACACATCCTCGAGGAGGTTTCCATTCAGAAACGCTGTCTTGACATCCATCTGCCAGATCTCATAATCGTGGTAGGCTGCAATAGCAAGCATGATCCGAATGGACTTAAACATCGCTACTGGAGAAAAGGTTTCATCATAGTCAATACCATGAATTTGCTTGAAACCTTTAGCTACCAGTCTACCCTTATAGGTATGAGTAAGTCCATCCATGTTAGGCTTTCTCTTAAAGACCCACTTACACCCAATGGGTTTGACCCCTTCAGGTGGATCAACCAAGGTCCAAACTTGGTTAGTGTACATGGATTCCATTTCGGATCTCATGGCTTCCAGCCATGACTCAGAATCTGGGCTCATCACAGCTTCCTGATAGGTGGTAGGCTCATTCTCAATGATCATAACGTCATCATGGTCAGGCAAGAGAAATGAATATCTCTCAGGCTGACGACGTACCCTATCAGACCTGCGAAGAGGTAGGTCTACCTGAACAGGTTGTTGTTCCACAACTTCTTGTGTAACAATCTCATCCACAACTTCTTGTGGTTCCTGTTCAGTATCCATCAAGGGCTCAGTGCTATGGTCGTTGTCTTGAACTTCTTCAAGATCAAACGAACTCCCACTAGTCTTTCTAGAAACAAAGTCCCTTTCTAGAAAGACCCCAGTCTTAGCAACAAACACTTTGTGTTGACTGGGAATGTAGAAGAATATCCCTTAGTTTCCTTGGGATATCCCACGAAATAGCACTTATCGGACTTGGGTCCCAGTTTGTCTGAGACTTGACGTCTAACGTAAGCCTCACAACCCCAAACCCTCATGAAAGACATCTTGGGACTCCTCCCAGTCCATATCGTATATGGTGTCTTTATGACCGCCTTTGATGGAACACGGTTAAGTGTGAAC
>JAGFNQ010002406.1:154653-237960 GCA_024364735.1 Boesenbergia rotunda
GAGAGAGAAGAGAAATACTATTCTACAGGACGATAATCACAAGAAATGTACCTTTGCAAATCAGTAGAAGCAATTTTTTATGCATAATCCAGCAGTTACAGTGTTAGAAAATGCAAGAAAAGAATGTGTCATAAGTTACCAAAATGGCTACCTTGAAAGATTACAAAACCCTATATGCAATCACAGTAATCTGAGCATAATAACAGCATGACAGATATAGTGTTTGAAGTTTAGAGCACAAAAGACATACCAAGATGTTTGTAAGTAGTAGTCAATGTATTAGGAACAGCAATCCTAATTTCACCATCACGCTCGGATGTTAAACCAGCAACAAGTTGCAAGGATTTCAACTGTCGACTATTCTAAAATATAAAAATATAATAATAAGCATTTATTTTTCTGATAGGAAAATTCTTCATAGTATGACGACTATAAATTAACCTCAGTTCCATAATGATCATGTAGGCATTCAATAAAATCAACCAGAGTCCAATTATTCTTTGATCACGGACCTTCCAAAATATAAGTAAAGGGTTAATATTCTATGTCATCATTGTCTCAGTAATATTTTGCAACCCAAGAGAAAAAGCAATTCAAGATTAGAAATTCCTACTATGCTTATCTTTGTTTTCAGTGCTTTGTAAAGCAGATAAGATCAGAGCATAAGCCAAGTTGATTATACCTTGAAGTTTCCTTGTAAAACTTTCAGTGGTCGTACCATAAACGATGGAAGTCCTGTAATTATTCGTTCATCAGAATCACTGGGTACATAACCAGGTGAATCCGCAAATGTAGACTGAACCAAATATGATCATTAGAAGCCCCAGAGTTTCTTTGATCTGATGGCCCCTTATTAGCAAACAAAGATTGCTTTTGTTGACTATTGCTGTTGTTTTCACAAATGCATTATCTGGATGTTCATCCTGTTCTGTTCATTCTTCTAATGATACTGCCTCTGCTATTAGCCCTGAAGCAGCGGAAGGAAAGCTTTCTTTGAAGCATCTTGATCACATTCCTTATGCACATCAGATTCTTCACTTTGTCTATGGTGTGACCTATCATCATAATCAGCAGCTGCACCAAGATGATCAGAACCCCTTGTAGTTCCGTTTCAAAATTCATCTCATCCGAGAAGAACTCTTTGTAGAGTCTGACTTCCAAAACCTACATATATAAACAATCTACATAACATTCCTATTGAAAGAGCAGGTGACTTGGTATGGTTCAATACTGACAAACTTTATATGGCATACATGGTCAGAATTGTATAGGATGTCTCCAAAAAGTCCATAGAATCTACCCATCTCTACAAGGTGATGAAGAAGTTTTCTCGAAACACAACTATCAACTTGTAGTCTCATATCCATCTGCAAGTCCAAGAATTTATATAAAATGCAGGTATGACAGAGATTGTGTAAGCAAGCAATGCAATCATACCTCACCCCTTTGTATATGTGTTCCTTGCTAAAGCACAATTACCAACAAGAATTGCCACATTTATAGGAGAGAGCAGAGAATCCCTCCCAGAAACTGTTTTTGAATCGACTGACTGAATGCATTCATTTCAAGCAGCACCTATAAGCTTCAGAAACATTCCATCTATTTGCACGCTCAGCATCACTTGCACTTCTCCTCTGTGCTGAGGTTGCCATTGCCACAGCACCTATCTTTACATTCCTGTCAAGATCACATGCAGCAGCCAAAACATTTGCTGCTGCTTTGTCCTTTGGAGTAGGTACAGACTTGTTTGTTGGATCAGGAAGCTTTTAAAAGCTTGAAGAAAGGAAGTATCACGTTTAAGTGGGACATTCTTTACAGGCGGCACAACTTCTCTGGAAGCACCAGGAGCAACCATTGCTAGTCCCATGGCAGCAGGAGGTGATGCAAAAGCAGCAGCCCAACCAAGTGATATCATTGAAAAAGCAGCCTTTACTGATATAAATAAGTTAATTTAAACCAATGTTTACAAAATAAGGTAAAAAAATGTCTCCAAGTAACTTTACTGATAAATCTAATGGCGGAACTTGTTTAGTAAATTCACTAAGGCTAAATAAATGTCTCCAAGTAACTTTACAATTGACCTGTTCAATCAAGGGAACGTCTACAAAACTAATTGTAGCAACATCTTGTCCAACTATTCAACTAACGGGTTAAAGATTTGTCCTTATCAGTTCAACTAAACATAGCTAACATCTCCAACCACGAATTTAGCATAACAAAAAAGAAACAAATCATGCAGGACCAAACTAATAGATGAAGGTGAAATATCAATGAAGAATCATACTTAATTCCGTTAGGCTTTTTATCAACTTGTTCTAAGTTCAAATCAAAATCATTTTTTTTTCACCAAGACAAACAGTGAGGAATGAGCATTAACACAACACAAGCACTCTTGCCTCCATAAAGGCTGTTTTCATTATTCAACCTCTGGTGACAAGGATAAATTGGGCAACATGAAGCAGGTCAATTTGTTGAATAAAATTATTAAAAGAGGATGTACGCATATGGGAAGAAGGTCCACTAAAAGCAGAACCATAAACAGGTTCATTGATGTTAGAGTATAAAAGGACAAACAAATAGAATTTGCCAACAAGATTAAAGAAGTAACATGAATGAGGTTTACTGATCCTAGGACACACTAATATTTCACACTAGTTTACTGATCCTAGGGCATTGTGATAAAAAAAATTAAAATATTACTGCTACCAAAGTATCAAATGTAAACAAACCAGGTTCAAACTATCCAGCAACAATGTGAAACACCATCAAATATACTGAAGTTTAAGCTTTTATATGTGAGAATTCAATGCAGCAAATGGTAAGTTAAGCACCTCAAGAGGTAGTAAATCAGAAGTCAAAGCTCGATCATCGACAATAAGATGGTTTTGACCATCTGAAGAAGGGAAATCATGAATAGCAGCTAAAGTGGTCGCCGACATCTTAGGATGGTTACAAAAGGAGGCACAATGTCCCTTCTAACAGCATGCCAGATCTGCACCCGAGATCAATTAAATATTATTACACTTCAGAGCACAATAGCGCAAAAATTATAGGCTCAAAAACAACAATTTCGAAAAAAAAAATTCTAGCAATCCCAAATTTTAATTTAAAGCAACCCCATTTGATAATTGCGCAACACTATGTAGCAATTGCAAATTTTAATATTAATGTGGCCTGAGGCATACTACTATTTTAAAATTCATCAAGTAATGTAGCAACTAGAATGAGCTAATAATTTGATCATGGATCATAACAATTATAAAATTAATGAGGAATTGTGCACGACCCTCATTGTATATCTCGTTACTGTGTTCTTTAAGGAAATGTATCACATATGAATAAATTGTTAAAGAATAACAAGCACAAAGAAAAACAATTTAAATGAAAGAAACTAAAGTAGCCATGGAAGAAATTGATGGTTTATATAGTCGCAGAACAAAATTATGAGATAGTAGACTTTAAGCAAGCGCAGGGCCTCAAGCTCTAATCATAATAATTTACTACCATGGGGAAAAGGTTTCCCGTTTGGGTAATCTTAGTTCCCTTTTAAAAGAAATTAGAGATTTATATGCACACAAGGTAGAAAAGGCATTGAAATGAAATATCAAAATTTCATTGAGAAATAATGACTGTATTTTTCGTGTTAATCTAGTCTTCCTCCTTAAGACAAATGCCACCAACAATTTCAAGAAAATATCTATTTCCAGTTCATTCTTAAGACATAATCACAAGGCTAAACATTGGCAAAGTCCACCTCTAAAATGGGAATTTATAACAACAATAAGCATGATATTTTATCAAACATAGTTTGTACAGATGGAAGGAAGATCACACTTGTTTCACACAACCATTCAACAAATTAAGCAAGCTATTGAAATCATGATTTAAAATCTTGACCCATTCAACATTAATTATTCAATATATTCTCACCAAAGAATCTTAGGTATGCATATTCATATCCAATGATTTACTAACATTTTGCAAGGCCTTTCTTCCAACAAGGGCTTTTAACAAATAAACGAGCATTACACACCCACAAAGCATACAAAACAATCACTTGCAGTCATCGCTGAATTCTAGACATAATTTCAAGAAGTATATACAGGAAACCTGTGTGTGAGTATCCTCAAAGAGTACACTACTATTTTTAAGGCATAATGCATTGAGCAATTCTACAATGTTCATGTAACTCAATCATTTGAAAAATATAGGTCCTCAAGAAAAAGGGTAGCAAAGAAAAGGATAATCATACACATTCTGAACAACCAACATATTGGATACCTAAACTAAATTTGGTTGATCAACTATGGCTAGTTCGAGGGGACCAACTGTTTCAGGGGTTTCTTCTAGTGCTGACAACATATTGTGGCCTTATGCCCAGCTGGAACAATAGGGGCAGGTGAACCGTAAAAGATCTCCAAGGAGATCTACAGATTGAACATCTTGAGGGGCAACTACATTAGCAGGCCCATTCTTATAGGACAATTCTCGATATTAAGAGTTAACTTGAACTTTAGAGGTAGCTTGATCATGAGAACTTTTTCTAACTTCCTGAATATTGCATTTGAACTTATCGAAGCATTATTACCATGAGCAATCATTGACTACAAGTTAGAAGAAAGGCTTAACCCAAATTATATTTTTACTTGACATCCTAGAAAGGGCAAGCCGACCGACTGGAATGGATCCATTTGTAGGGCATTGATCAATTACAACCAAAGCATTTGATGTTTGTAGTCGACTCCTTTTTCTGAGTACGCTTTGCATCGTCAACATTTTAAAGCAACGTAAACTAGTGTTGACAATTAAAAACATGTGTTAGTAGAAAATGGTAGACTTTTTGTGTTTCACTAGCTTTAGCAAAAAGAAAAAAATCTTTCACTCCTACTTCGTACATTAACAAATAAATCGAACCCAGAAATCTAGATGCGTTCTCCAAATTTGGGCATTTCGGCCAAACCATCCACTAAAGCTTCCCCTTTCCTACAAAATACAAAATATTCAACGGCTCATTGTTCGATTTCAACATCAACATAACTTATATATAACCAAGCAGGATAGGTAAGAAAAGTATAATACTCACTTTTTGAATATAGACCAGATTTGTTGTAGTAATTCTAGGTGGCAAGGATGGTTGTGCATCAAGATTTTGACGAATGTTGACATAGAATTGCAAGAGTACCAGTTCTGAACAGAATAGAATAATTCTTTGATGAGTTATAAAAATGACATCAACAATCCATGAACAAAGTGGAACTGTTGTAAGCTTACATTATGTAGGAAGTTTGCTGAATACTTAAATTATACTCCAGTAATCTCAAATATGAGAAAAGGCTCCAGAAGCACCCTCCAAATAATCGTTAGATTCAATTTTTAAATACTGTTATGAGAACAGAAAAAGTGGATGAAGTATGAACAAATTGTATAAAGAACATTACAAAGTTTATGAAACATAATAAATTGCACAAGGATTAAAAAAATTGAACAGAATTTGGAAAAATGACAAATCTGCATTCATAAGCATGTTTAGCATATACTTAAATTTATTTTTTTGCAAAAGATCAAAGAATATGCTTGAATAGCATGATAATAGCATAAATATATATTAGGCTTGTATATTGTGTATAAGCTGCAGGTATAACCAAACTTTAATTGATTGCTTACCAAATAGTTTTCTTTTACCATTGCAGCCACTACATTCACTATTTGGTGTAGCTCGTGTAATAAAAAAAAACATGGTCATTCTCCACATAACAACTAACTCATTGACAATGAGAATGTAATACCTTTTTGTTCCGAGCATAGTTGTCTTTCCATGTTCTACTTTGGAAAACATTCTCTAAATGGAACATATCAACCTATCAAGAAGTGTTAGATTATAAGCAACCAGAAGAAGGTATATCCTAGTCAATTTCAAAGCCTTCACTTGCAAAAATATAAGCAATGAAAAAATTGAAAAGACATACAGTTCCAGTGAACTATGTAAGAAATGATAGCATTATCCTATTTCTCAAGAACTGAAGTTACTTGAGCATTGACCATCATGCCTGGAACTAATAGGTCAATTGAGAGTCCTCTAAGATCTTTAACTTGTGAATGAATATTAAGTCAATCAAAAATTAGATTAAATATTAAAAACATAGACAAATGAAAGAACTGAAATTTACAACACATTTTGCGACCACATCAATATCAAAATCAACGTAAAGAATAACTCGAGCTTTATAAATGTTGAATAAATTGTCCTACACTAAGTTGATTATCGACAAAACAAAATAATACAAGCACATTAGAAGAAGAATAGTCCTGAGCTGTATTTCTATCAGTTCATGCAATAGAATCAACAAAATCAATTCGAAAAATGAAAGAAAATAATCAGGGACAAAATGTAGAAAAAATAGCATATGGAACAAAACCATGACCGTATACAATAACAATCATACGGTAAAAGGAGTTTGATCCCTTGACCGGGAGGATGATAACCAGAAAACCATGAATACAATATAAGTTCAATAATGTTCCTACCGGGCAGATCAATAAGAATAACGAGAAAAGTAAGACACCAATATGGATATATAATTTATATCCCCTATACAATAACAATCAAGCTTTATAGGCTCGGTTGGCTAATCTAAATCCCCTATGGAACTAAATATTCTCCCCTTATAAGTAAATGACAGAAGTGAGACATCTTGTTCAAAATAGTTACAATAGTAAATAACGCAACTAATACTAACCAATAATATTTGTCACCATGAATTCTCACTAAGACTATTGATCCATGCTAGCCACATAACCATGCAATTCATACACTTAATTTGCAAATCAATTAAGCTCCTCGCTAAAATTAAGATAGCACCACTAGTTCTCATTCACAATCAATAGAAGAAAACATGATAAATTTAGAATATATCCACTAAGCATCATGTGTATACATTTGTTGAGTCATTTAAAAGTTCAAATAGATTGATTGAATGTATTCAAAAATCAATTAAAAAGTTCTATAACCACTCACATGAAGTTCCCTTGCAGTATAAGTATCACCAGAAATTAGAATACATCAATGGCAGCGGATCTTCATCTGCTGCATACCACAGAAATTATCAGAATAGTACTAATGTAGATGCTGAAATAGACCTTTAACTCCCGAGAAGTGAATTTATGCTACACCTTCAGTACCATTGAATTGTGGGGCATTAAAAAAGAAAATAATAATCATTATTATATGTGATTTACTTCCTAAATCTCGAAGAAGAAAAAAGGGATACTAAAGAAAATGGGTATGTCTACTGCAGAGTTATTAGGATAATATATGAACAACTAATAAAAAACCATTCTATAAGTCGTTAGAATTATGTAAACAACACGTAAGAACGAACACTTGTATATATAAAAAGGTACGTTGGTAAAGCATTTGCAAAATAAATCATGTGGTTGGAGAAACTTCTGGTTTTAGAGTAACAGCGTTGCTTGCTGCTGTAGCTCCAATTATCGGGTCAATAGACAGTACTGCAAGAAGAGAAAAACAAAGTGTTATTGCTCACAGAGCAAACCGATATTGACATAACTTCAATGTAAAAGGGAAAAATGGAGAACTAACAATGGAATTCTGACAAGAAATAAGAGGTTAAGAGCTAAATAGTGACCTAATTGCTACTAATAAGATCAAGACCATACTTCCATCAATCTAGGAGCCAAGTTAACCATACAGAAGGAATGATATCATGGTGAAGAACCACTTCAAACAAAAGCAGTCATAAGAGACACTTTAAACCCCAATAAAAAAGAATTACTGTTATTGTGGACAAGTTAGTCCTAACGTCCTTGCAAGAAGAGAATAATAGCATTCTTAGAACTCATTCCAAGGCACTATTAATGATTTAAAGCCCGAAATTGTTAAATGAAGACAATTCTTATAAGTTAATTGCCTGATAAAGTAAAATTCTAAACTATTCATGATAATTGTAAAGTGGATATGTATATAGGGTCAACAAAAAAACAATAAAATCCTTTACCACAAGCAAAGCAAAATGCATGAACGTGAAGTGGATGATTTGTTACAAACTTCATGAAGGTAGATTAGAAATATTACACAAAAGAGAACTAATTCATAGAATATACATCTGTGGATAAGTGTTGTACTTGTCATCCCGATACTGAGTGCCAATTGATATTGAGAAACTGCAGGAAAGCGAAAAGAAACAGCATGAGCACACTATTGAGCAAGTCCATTGTCCTTCGATCATTGATGCATTGAGCACCAAGCAGAAATAGATTTGTTGCAGCAACAAACTAGAAATGAGAGTGAGCAGATGAAGTATGTTACTAGGCAGAGATCATTGACTATCATCAAAGGAAACTCTATACTTTTGAAATATTACCAGGAAATCAAAGAAGAAATGTCACACATGAAGGGACAAATTACCTTATTTTGGGCAGTAGCATGTTCAGCTACAAGTTGAATAGAATCAGGAGACACCGTGTGGGAAAAAAAACCAGCAATGTAAATGTAGCATTAACGGATACAAGTGTACAGAAGTTGTTAATACATATCACAAAAACAAACTAGAAACTAGCAATTTATAATCTTCAGTAGTGGTCACTGAAAGGATCTTTTAATATTTGGATCAAATATGTCTGGAATCTATAAGTCTTCTTGAACAAAAACACTCGAGTTTGCTAACTACAGTGAAATTCTAGGAGGCAATAATCTTCGGTTCCAAAGTTGAGGAAATTAATCTCCAACTTCAAAGAATAGAATAGTTAAACTTAAATAAACGGAGGATAGGTATTGACGTTCAAAGGTAATATTTAAGAAACTGATCTTGAAAAGAGAAATTAGGGGGGGAAAACAAATACTATTCAAAATGCATATGGAACAATCTCGATAAGGCCTTTTCTTGAGCATCTTGGAAGAATTCTAGATGAAAGGAGCATAAAGGTTAAAACACTTATTGACAAAGATAGAATCCCATAAAAACAAAAAATCATTCCAGGAAACACTAGGAATGTCACACATGACGGGACAAATTATCTTATTTTGGGCAGTAACATGTTCAGCTAGAAGTTGAATAGAACGGGGAGACACCGTGAGGAAAAAACCAGCAATGTATCTTTTCAACTGATATAAGTGTACAGAAGGTAATACATTTCAAAAAACAAACTAGAAACTAGCAATTTCTAGTCTTTATAAGTAGTCAATGAAAGGATCTTTTAACAGTTGGTTCAAATATGTCTGGACTTTAAAGTTTGCTAACAACAATGAAATTCTTGAATACCTCCCGTTCCAAAGTTGGGGAAATTAATCTGCAGCTTCAAAGAATAGCGCAGATAAACTTAAATAACTGGGGGATAGGTATTGACGTTCAAAGGGAATATATGTATAGTTTAAGCAACTGATCTTGAAAAGAGAAATTAGAAAAGTAACAAATACAATTCAACATGCAATTGGAACACTCACAGCAAGGCCTTTTCTTGAGCATCTTGGAAGAATTCATGGATGAAAGGAGCAGAAAGCTTAAAACACCTATTGACAAAGATAGAATCCCTTGAACCAAACCAAACCATACCACAACATGGGTAGAAGACTTACATTAACACCTGAAGCATTTGAATTTTTCTTCATTTCGTCTCCACATTTGTCCTTCCCAATGCCCCATGATATTCTCCAATGAACAAATATGATACAATAACACCTACCTAAGCAACGCTGATTGAATTTTGAGTCGCCCATGAAAAGATAATTAGCCAAGACGAGGATAGTATGCACAAGCCTCAAGCTCTAATGAAATGCATTACCTCCAGCAATTACTCAAGGGTTTTGACTTAACTTCTATAAAGTTAAAATGAAATTAAAATCTCTCAATCTCATTGATGAGGTTGTTAACATAGTTTTACAGTAGTAGCCTTTTGAGCCTATTCAATATTATTTTTCATAAGATCAAGGGCCTAGATTGGCTACACTTAATTGTACTCGAGGTTACTTAGAGATACTTGTATATGCCTCAAAATGGATATCATAGTGCCATGGTTGCCATTAGAACAGTTTCTAGATAGTCTAAGTGGTTGAGAAATTCTTTGAAGGACAAGATATTAAAAACATTAGCCAAAAAGAAAGATTAAAATTATTTTAAATACCAAGTCGAACTATCAAATGAAGTTCCAGGAAACTTCAAAACAAGATTATGTTTCACTCCACAATAAACATCAACAACTAACAAAAGTAGTTCATTAACATGGTCAACAAATCAGCAAGAAAAAAGTAACTTTTGTTCTTTCTATATTAGTGGTTGGACAATGCAATTGGCAGCAGGAAGCTGCTACAGTCGAGCAACCTTGGACGGTGTAATTACTGTCTGTATATGTTATATTTACCACACAAGACCTTTCTAACAAGTTCTAACTGCAACCTTAGATATTATACCATTTGCATCAAACTGAATTTCTACAAATTTCCCAAATCTGTTACTTAAAATTTACAAATGAGATGAGGAAAGAGAGAAAAACATATAAAATGCTAAAACAAAGGAACTTTAAGAGAAAAAAAGATAATGCACAATAAATTACAGCCCTACAAGTCTAGAACATGCAAGAAATAATCAATCAAGATGCATTAGAAAACCGCATTTAATTATAACAATTAAATGTATGCAACATAAGGAACAATAATCTAAACATAATGAAACTCACTAATAGAAATAAAACTGAAAGATTATTAACATGTGGAGATTGGAATCGTTTTAAAGACTCTAACCCAGAAAAAATTAAATAAATTAAAAATATCAGGCAAAGATAAATCTTATACTTAAAAGGGCCGGATCAATCTTGGAATAAATCCTCTCCCTAAACAAAATAATTGCTACTAAATTAGCTTATTGTCTTATTAGGAATTGAATGTAATTAAATTTGATTTCTTTCCTAGTTTGTAATTAGGTTTTTTTTCTTAATTTGACTAATTATAGAATTATTTATTTCATAGAATATTTAATTTTTTTATTTTATTTGGAATCTCAAAAGTACTCTAATCCCCAAGGTTAAACATCTTTGTACAACAAAATTTCCACTATATAAAATTCCACATCTTTCTTAACCTCACTCTCCTCCAGCAACCTTTGGTTTCTACCATAACGTACCACCATCAGCGAGCTCACTGCCATCACTCCACTATTCATCCCCTCTACCCCTCTAGAGAAGAATTTACTTCCCCTGCAATGTTGTGGGCAATAGCTATTGCCACACACCCAATTATTATCGCCAACCACCTACATGCATCGCCTGTTGTGCACATTTTTGCATCCCTAATGTCATTGCCCATGCTCCAACAATTTGACGTTGTCAAGGGGAAAACCTTCCTCCTACTAATATACTTTGTCTCCTTTTATCACAGCAACACCTCCTTTCTTCACAATGCCACCTCTTCCCAACACATACTCTAAAACGAAAATAGATTATTCAAAATAGTACCGACTTTACGCCTAAAGTCTCTATTTCACTTAAATTGACGAGTTATAATTGAAGAATGTGATTTAACTACAATATTTTGTCCCTACTAATTATAAGATTCCCACCCTTAGTTTACAATTTGATGAGTTAAAGAAAAACTAGAAAAACATGAGCAAGCAAAAGCTGAGTTCAGATATACCTTCACTGGTTTACATGGGCATGACCATATTTTTGAGCCTTATGCACGGAGATAGCTGAGTCCATCTGAGAAAAAAACATCAAATTGGAGTATCTTGTATCTTGTTTAACCCCATACGTCATAGCATTCATATAAACATAATAATAAATAAGACCATGATGTGGTTGCAATAGTAGAAGTTTATTTTTTGTTGCCATGATTGATAAAAAGCTAAAGTTGTACAGTTGAGAATGATACCTCAAGTTCAGATCAAATAGAGAAATACCATTAGAATCTTTTCTTGGTCGTTTATGAGAAGCACCACACACTTCATCTGGACTCGTGGACCCAAAGAAATTGCATATTGGCGGCTGCATTTCAGTGTTGATATTTGTTAAATGTGATTATTATGGATAAGGTTTAAGACACTTAAATACATGGAACTACGAGGAAATAGTGTTGTCAACCTTCAATATAGGACATTGTATAGTATGAAACAAAAATTTTTCATGTCTAATACGAACGATTAAAGGATGTACCAGTTCCATTGGGAGTTAAATCTGTTTGTGCATCATGAATGGATTTCATATCAGGGCTCTGATCGGACTCCCACAACACGAATAGTTTCGATGCCTCTTTAAGCCTTTGATATATACGAAGCTATGTTGTGAGTTGCTTGCTGAAGGGGATGCGAGTCATTGGATTCTAGCAGACAACAACAAGTACATAAAGATAAACAACTTGTACCACTGATTATGTATTAAACAAAAAATACTTACATTTATTTGCAAAGTATGTCCGCAACACTAGAAAGATTTATGATGTGCCTCATAATATCCATGGGAATATAGATAGCTTCTCAACATTGGATTCTAGCTGTTGTTATTGGTCCTCAAACAAAGTCTGCTTCAGCTCTCAATTCTCGAACAACAATACTGTACTGAAATACCAACTCCAGAACAAGAGATTTTCTATACCAAAAGTACTTTAATGTTGACATTCAAATCCACAAAATCTGGAATTTTCCCTCCAAGCTCCAACGTTACTGGTGTTATATGTTTTGCAGCATCACCATCACATTGAATCCCACATTTTTGCTACCTGTAAGGCATATTTTAGTAAAACTACATAAGGTATAAGGTAAACCTTATAAGGTATCATAACCTTATAACCTTTGGTATAAGGTTTCATAACCTTAGATAACATAACCTGTAAGGCATATTTTAGTAAAACTACATTTTTGCTACCTGGAATTTCAGGCGGAAGCAATCCTATATAAGGTATCATAACCTTAGGTTAAGTCACCAAGGAGTTTCCTGCAATCTGAGCAGCTTTGTTCTTAGTCAAGGATGAGCATCAACTGAGTAGATGAAAGTGGTCTGCAAAGATAACCTAAATTATTAAAGCACAAAACATTTAGCCTACTTGAAGAAGAAGAATGTCTAGAGAATGCTTTGTGTCATTAGGATCAGCTAGACCCATCAACATCATGGGAAAAGAGTAGATATTCCGGATTTTTAATGACGCTGCCAACCTAATTAACAAAAATCCATGTAAAACACAATTCTAAGAAACAAAGATATGTAGAATTTTGACGAAGAGAACATTGTTACCAGCACCCAGTAGTAAGTATCTGCAATCAATTTAGAAGTTGATGCTATAAAAGAAATTTCACAAACCAAAGAGGATTTAAGACAATTGTGTTTTGAAGAAAAAACCTCAATTAGTTTAAAAACAATCATCAGGAGGCACTGAGAAAGTTAATCACGTGTACAGCGTAAGCTCCAAAACTGCACACTACTTTGCGTGATTCGCCAAGCTTCTTAGCCTGAGGATATTAGAACAAAGTCACTAGCTAACACATATTAAAAAAACAATTTCAAACAATAGAAATCACATACTATCAAACCCATGACTCCATTCTGAAAATATAAGAGTAGATGACAAACCATATGTTAAAGACGTAGATCACAAAAAGAGAGGATGCTTCAAGCTAGTACAAAATCAAAAGAAAAAGTACCTTCAGAAATGAAAGGACAATAAGCTAAAAACGTGACATCATTTACCGAGCAACACATTGGGCAACTTCATGTACTACTTCTACATGATCAGAAAAAGAAACCAAACGGAACGACAAAGAAACCAAAAGCAATGACAACATTTGAATGGCATATCTGGGATATATACATAAAATAACAACATCAAACAAGCCTATTTATTAGATTCGTGAATTAAAATTTTGAAATACTTAAATTGAATTTCTAAAACAAAAATATAACAATCAAATTGCAACAAAAATAGGTGAGAAATGTATCACAAGATTAAAATGAAGACAATCCACAAAGCCTCAAAAGAAAAAAAAAATAACTCAACTATAAAATTAAAAGGACAAATAGATTTCTTTATAAGTAATAGTTCAATCATTACTCTCATTTTTGTCATAGTTAAATGTATATCTTACTCATGCATTGTAAAAGGAATATACCTGATTGAATTTTGATCAATCAAATTTTGGATTGTTCTTGGTATAAAGATTAGAGTATATAGGTCCCTTCATGCAATCCTTATCAAAACTCCCAACTTTTGACTTCTCTCCATAGCATAAATACCTTGCTAGCCAACAAGAATAATGGTCACCGGACCAATTGGATGTATTCCAGAATTTTAGGCATAATAAGTAAATCTCTCCCACTATAAATAAAATAAAGTAGGTTATTGCCTACCACGAATAATATAAAAGCTTAAAAAATAAAAACTTAATGATACCTGTGATGGATACTTATGGGTCACTAATCTAATCCTCTTCTCGCAAGCATCCCACGATTTTATTATAAAAACATGGATCTGCATAATGTAAAACACAAAGTTTCATGAAAAAAAAAAAAGAACTAATTAACTTAAAAGGCTAAAGATACTCTTACATATAATGCATGAGCCTCCTAAAGCAAGAGTATTCCAAACAGCTTTTTGAAGAAGGTTGTGTGTGACTTAAATGCCTAAAATATACCAGTGGACAAAAAAAATGATTAACTAAAAAAGCTAAAAAACTTATAGATATTTTGGATTAAAAGAAGAAACAAGTATTAAGAAGGTAAAACCCTGCATAGATTTATGATTCCCTTACACTGTTCTCAGGAATTCCAAGTGCTTGGCCTAGCCTGTATGACTCAAGAAAATAAAAGAATTAAAAGTTTTAAATAGTAGCTCAGCTCTATATATCAAACATCATCAACCCCTTTTAAGATGAGTAGAACCATGATAAAGACAACGAAGGAAAAGTAGAAACAAAGATTATAATATTAAAACTAGTAGCCTTCAACTGTCCTAAGCCCATAAGACTTTGTATAAAGAACAATACGAAGTTTCTAAAATATAATAAATTGCACAAGGATGCAAAAAACTGAATAAAATTTGGAAAAAGGACAAATATGCATTCATAAGCATGTTTAGCAAATACTTAAATTAATTTTTTGCAAAACATCAAAGAATATGCTTGAATAGCATGATAATAGCATGAATATATAACAGGCTTGTATATTGTGTATAAGTTACAAGTATAACCAAACTTCAGTCAAATGCTTAACAAATAATTTCTTTTACCATTTTAGCCAATACATTCACTATTTGATGTAGCTCATGTGTAAAAAAAAAAAAGCACGGTTATTCTCCGGATAACAAATAACTCATTGACAATGAAAATGTAATACCTTTTTGTTCCGAGCACAGTTGTCTTTCCATGTTCCACATTGGAAAACATTCTCTAAATGGAACATATCAACCTATCAAGAAGTATTAGATTATAAGCAACCAGATGAGACCTTATTCAATTTCAAAGCCTTGCACTTGCAATAAGCAATGAAAAAATTAAAAAGCAATACAACTCAAGT
This sequence comes from Boesenbergia rotunda, assembly GCA_024364735.1. Taxonomy (NCBI): domain Eukaryota; kingdom Viridiplantae; phylum Streptophyta; class Magnoliopsida; order Zingiberales; family Zingiberaceae; genus Boesenbergia; species Boesenbergia rotunda. The sequence continues at coordinate 170,161 of JAGFNQ010002406.1, forward strand.
GAAGTATCTAAGAAATGATAGCATTATCCCAATCTCAAGAACAGAAGTCACTCGAGCATCAACCATGCATCAACCATCTTGCCTAGAATTAACAGGTCAATTCAGAGTCCTTTAAGATCTTAAACATGTGAATGAATATTAAGACAATAAAAATTAGATTAAATATTAAAAACATAGACAAATAAAAGAACTGAAACTTACACCACATGTTGCGACCACATCAATATCAGAGAACAACTCGAGCTTTATAAATGATGTATAAATTGTCCTACACTAAGTTCATTATTGAAAAAAGAAGATAAACTAAGCACATAAGAAGAAGAATAGTCCTGAGCCTGTATTTCTATCAGTTCATACAATGGAATTAACAAAATCAATTTTAAAAAAGAGAAAATAATCAGCGACAAAATGTAGAAGAAACGAAATATGAAACAAAAAAAAAATCATGATTGAACTCAAACCCCATGAAGTAGTTACCATTTTGATTCCTTGGCAAAAATCCAATAACAAATGAGACTCCAAAATAGAGAATGTAGCCATGATCCTCCATGTTATTTACTTGAGCATTCAGGACCTGGAAGGCACCAAAAACATTCATTTACAACTTAAGTGTAGCGCCAAGTCTACAGATGCACTCCTGTGTGACATCTAAAACAAACTGAGCTAGGAATATCAATAACCCAGGAATACATGAAATATCAAATTTGAGATATATTTATTAGAGAAAAGATAAGGAATATCAATAATCTAGGAATACCAAAAGTCCAATAATATCTCAAGAGTCCAATAGACTGCTAATAAGCCAAGAAAATCAATATGCAGGAATACTAGAAGTCCAATAATGTCCTGGAAAAAGAGTTTGATCACTTGATGGGAGATGTAACCAGAAAACCAAGAATACCATAAGTCTAGTAATGTCCAAGAAGTCCAATAGAATACCAATAAGCTAGGAATATCAATGACATGAATACTAGAAGTTCAATAATGTCCTAACCAGGGAAAAGAGTTCAATCCCTTGGTCGTGAGGATGATAACAAGAAAACCAAGAATACCATAAGTCCAATAATGTCCCAACCGAGGAAAAGAGTCTGATGCCTTGTTCGAGAGGATGATAACCAAAAAATCAAGAATACCATAAGTCCAATAATGTCCTAGAAGTCCGATAGAATACCAATAAGCTAGGAATATTAATAAGACAGGAATACCAGAAGTCCAATAATGTCCTGGGAAAAGAATACCAAGAATACCATGTGAATGTCATAAATACCCGAAGTCGTATCCATCCCTACCAGGGTCGAGAGAGTAATAAGGAAAAGACCGAGAATACCATGAATACCAGAAGTGCCAGAATACCATGAATAACCAGAGTACAATGAATATCAAGAATACCCTAGGAGGATAATAATAAGAAGAAGATCCAAGATATCTCAAGAATGCCAAGAACGCCATGAATATCAAAAATCCTTTCTTGTCCGAGCAAAAAACTCAATCCTTTGATCAGGAGAGTAATAAGAAAACCATAAATACCAGAAGTCGTATCCATCCCAACTGAAGTCGAGAGGGTTATAAGAAAAAGATTAAGAATAACCTGAGAATACAATGAATACCAAAAGTGTTGGAATACCATGAATACCAAAATACCAAGAATACCTCAGGAGGAAAATAATAAGAAGATCCAAGATACCACAAGAATGCCATGAACACCATGAATATCATAAATCCCTTCGTGTTCGAGCGAGGAACTCGATCCTTCGGTTAGAAGAGTAACAAGAAAATCATAAATACCAGAAGTCAAATCCATCCCGACCAGGGAGAGGAACTTGATCAATCAGGAGGTCAATAAGGAAAAGACCAAGCCCGAGAATATCATGAATACCAGAAGTTCGACCGGGGGAGGACTAAGAGCATCATAGTAAACTCTGAATACCAAATAATAATAGCACCAAGCTTTGATTTTTCCATTAATAGCAGTTGAGAAGATAAATTGCATGAAGAGAAAAAGTGAATTTGTGTGATAGTTAAACAAATTAAGAAAACTTTACAATGAAAATAAATAAAATGACAAAAAGCAATAAACCTAAAAAGACTCATTATAATGAAGACACACAAAGTATTAATAATGTGTTGTAAATAAATCGAAATCACATCCTCTAATTCGTGCCTCAACTTTACGTAAATGCATTATCATTTAAAATTTCAATGGACCGAAATCTTATTTGCATATCATCTAGTTGAAATGTGAATATAAATTCGCAAATGAGGAATTCTGGTATCATGAAGGGAGAGCAAATTGATATCGAAAACCACCCTTGAAAAAATGGAATCATAAACAACTTTTAGCGTGAGATGAACAATAACTTACTGGAGTTCCCAAAACCAAAGCATTTTTCTTAGATCATCCAAAGCAAATAGACAAAGGAATGAAGAAAAAACTTCAAAAATCAAAACATTAGATACCATCATCTACAGAAGCATCCTACCCTTTAAACTTCAATAAAAAGAAAACAGTCTCATGTCATTCAAAGTGAAATCCAAACGGATGATGAAGAAAGAATGGGATTAGATAATGAATCATACCTTCTCAAATTTCAAGAAAAGGAGGAGAACATTCGCCGATCATCCACATATAAGCAAGTGGAAACAAGAATCCATACCCGAAATGAAAAGAGCATTTTGTCACTATCAAGTAGGTATTTACAAGTGGACAAAGTTTATTAATTAATTGATATGTCCAAAATAAAATACCTATTTTCAGAAAGCTTTGAAATTCTCCTAGCATCTAATCTAGTGAGCGTGTAGGTTGGATGCCTCCACCTATAGCAAATGATCGGTTGCATAAAAAAATAAAAAATATTGAAAATAATATGAAATTAAAGAAAATCTACAAGTGATGATTATAACTTTGATTGAGCTACTTTCCATATTCTTAATTTGAAGTTTGTCCAGATTTTGGCCAGATATATTTTCTAGAATCTCTAGGTGAACACTTGAAAGAATCAAAAAATAATATACTTTAAGGTGATAGGTGACTTAATCATGATACTTTCATGTAGTTATATATTAATGGCAAAGACAATCCAATATGACAACATATAAATATAGATTGCAGTACATTTGGAAGTAAAATGCTTAAATAACTTGTGGTAAATTACTACTAAAATGAAACTGAATGAATTATGGACACAATTAGAAAAATGTAAATTTTTGTTTGGTTTCTTTTATAGAATTAGGGGAAAGTCAATTAGTCAGCCATTTAAAATGCATACCTTTGCATAGACCTTTCTGTCTCAGAGGGCTCTTTCTTCTTTTGACCTCACTTGAGTCATCTTGAGACGAAGTGACCTGTGAACGTAAGTTTCCTTCCTTTCCAACTTGAAACAAGAGTAATCTACGGATTGTCTTGGTTGCGGTTTCACAAATTGGGAACTATTTTCACACACAAAAATAAATGATGTCGGAATTGCATAAGAAAAATGGTACATATACCAATGTTAAGATCTATACCTTTTTATCTTTCAAGGCATCTTTGAGAGTATCTACAAAAGGTTGAAAGACTTCGTTGCGGTGTAGATGAATTGTGCAAAGAGATGGAAGACAATGTTAGAAAAGATCCATGTTTGAAAGAGTGATAGAACCTTTTGACATGATATTCCTACAGAGAACATGAGTGTTTCAAAGAGATACAAGATTAATAATACTACATATTGTAGAATAGAGCACTTTACAAAATTAGTTCATAATAAATCAAAGAAAAAAGTATTAAGAGGAGCACACATTCACAATATAAGTACAAAGTTGAAATAACAAAATTATCAAGTACCAATTTTTTTCCCAATTTTTAAGTGTACCAGAAGGACAGAAAATGTTGAATCAATATATTTACAATCTGAAAGTTGTAAAAAATAAATGTAAGACATTTAATGAAATAAATAAATAAAAGGGTTAAGTTTTTAAAAACATAGATTTTTCAGTTACAAAGATTACATAGATACTTAGTAATCCTATCCTAACTTGTAATGAAGCTACTGATCATCTTCAAATTATCAATCAAATGATGCTTGGCAAATGAAACCATCTAACCACAAATAAAGCACTTTGCACAAAGTGTCACCATTTTCTTTTGCCCGATTACACCATTGATAAAAAGATTGAGAGAATTCTTCAACGAATCCTTCAATTTGGTAAATTCTAAGACATGGATACTCAGCGTCACTTCATAGTGAATCTCAACATTATCTAACCAAAGGAAAAGTATTTATAAGTTGCATTTATGAAGAGTACTTGGTTTAGGTGGAAACTTCTTTCCAAAGATAACTTTGGCTGTCAAAAAAAAAAGTATTCAGACAACCTAGAATTGCATGGGTAAAAGAGTCACATAACCAGTGGAAATTAAAATAAATACCATCCACTTTAACAAAAAAATGACCTGAAATATAAGTTATCTAAGTCAAGCCAACTGGCTCTTGGTTTTTACGCTCTACCACAACCATTAGAAAGTCTTTGGCTTACAATGAAGCAATCCAAAGTGAGAATGATGACTGAAGTAGTCATTTCTATTCTTTTCATATGAAATGGCACACAAAAATGGAAGGTTAATCCCATAGCAACAACTTAAATTTAAACTTGCTTGGGTACTACTCATTTTGCTTCAAGTATAAAGTTAGCCTTGATATGCATCAACAAAACAAGATTCCCTTCAACCTATTGTCTTATGTTTTTAAATCCCTTAATCCCCATACATCTATTATAGTTATGAAATTGATTGATCCCATTTCATATAAAAATTTCATTGGCCAAAAGGTTATGTAATTTCAGGTATGGTATTTTGCCCCAACAACCATCCCTAACTGGTTGCAAGAATTGCCAAAATTAGAAGGAAAAAACCACCCATGAGAGTTGACTGCTAACTAAGCAAGGTCAGGATTAAAAAAAAAATAAACCATAACAGTTGGATTTTCAAATCTAAACAATCATGGCCATGACTAGATTTTCATGTTAATGAAGACAAAAAAAAACCAATGAAAGGAGAAAAGGAGACAAACAAAGAGAGAGAAGAATTGTTAAAACAATTTCCTAAGTATAATGTATTCACTCATTGGCATCATGCTATCACAATTACCAGAGTAGGTATAATTAAGGAATCATTTTGAGCAATTAATTCCCAAAACATTTCATTAAGAAGAAAATCATTTGCACGAAATATTATGTAGATATAAATGCAAAAGTAGGTAACATAAACCATAATGCAAAATAGACGATTACTTGTTTTAACATCAACAATGGCAACTTTTGACAGTGAAAATAATGCATAAATTCCATCTTACCTTTGAGTGGCTTTTGAGAAACCAATTTTTACTAAGTGAGTGAGAGGCTAGCATGATACCTGATAAAAGATCAACCTTACCAACTAGGAATTGACCAGGAAACAAAGCGCAATAAAAGAAAGTATCAGTTCGCTTACTTTTGTCAATGTATCTGACTTTGTGCATACAACTCGCAAGCATCTAAGGTGACCTTTTCTTATACTGTCTTTCTCCATTAGACCTGAAGCAATAAAAGAGATGACTTCCTGATTGACAGATTCAGAAGTTCTAGATGCCCATGATGCCAAAGCTGACAAGATTACCAACTTCACCTCCTCACTTACTGCCATAAAATAAATAACTACAATCAGCACCTGCCTGGAAAAGTGAGGAATGGAAAAAACAACACCAGAAGACTATTTTACCATCTTCATTGTAACAAAACATAAGAAAGCTTGATAAGATAGGTGCTACTTTACATAGAGATGTGGCTACAGGAGATTTTGATAATTCTTCAATAGCATTATCATTCCCGTCCTATGATAATGATTCGTGAGTTTTCCCTCAGAACCTGTTTGACACAGTCAGTCATAACTGAAGAATAGGCTGAATTAACTCTTCAAGTGGAGAAGGGCTTAAGCCAAGGTACACAATGGTGACAGATCACTAAACTTTTCCCTTAAAAGTCCTACAACGGACAATATGGCAGTTTTCCTTTCCTCATCTACATGACGGGATTGTGGAATGGCAACCAAGAGAAGATTCGTGGACTACATGCTCAAGGCAAGATTGATCAATTTTAATAGAACTCCATTAGATTCCTCTTTAAAACTTTAATTGATGATGGGAGGACCACGATCTTGAACCCTTCATACTAAACAATTTGAAATTCAAATTCAAATATTGTTTCCCAACCAACATTTCTTGCATTCATTAAATTCCAAAAGGAGACCATACATCGAGATCCCAATTCTGAAAGATAGATAAGCAACAAATGAGTTATATTTCTTCTTAACACTATGATGCTTTAGTACCTCAACTTCATAGAGCTTTTCATACCCAAACAAAAAATAGCTTTTGTGAATTGGAATACATTGTTTCAAAGTTGTCAACTCAAAATAAAAGCAAAGTGCATGAAAAAGACCTCCATATATAATCCCATAACATCAATATAAAACATGAGACGTGGAGAAAAGAAAATTTTACACGTTAATAAAACACATGCAATCTCTACTAAAGTTGACGGTGTGACATGTCTATTTCTCATATTCTAATAATTTCCTAATACATTAAAAGCTAAGAACTCATATTTCGATCACTTTGTTCAATGGACTTATTCAATGATTCATATTAGCAATCCCTAAACGATAACATTAATAAGTAAAATGATTGGATAATAATATGGATTGTCCCATCAATCCCTAAAAGCTAAATTTTTTATTTCTTTCTTTTTCATTGTACTGACTACAATGGTATTGTATTGAGGTGTAAGTTCTAAAGTGTGATAGCAAAGTTAAAAAATGGGTCCTTTATATAACTAAATACCAAATGTTGTAGTCATAGACAAGGTAGATAGGCAGACTTTGGTAGGATTCCTAAGTAATTTGGAGGCAAGAAACTGAATATTTTCTTGTGTTTATACATAAGACACTCTTAAGAATGATAATAAGCATTAGTGAATAGAAGTGGTGACAATTTACAATTTGTGCAAATGTTGTACTAATAATTAAAATCTAACAAATAAAATTAGGATTCTTTGGCAAATTTAGATCAAAAAAGAGATACATCAGTTCTTGATTTGGGTATTACAGTCCAAGTATCAATATTACCTCTTGAATCAAATAATAACTAACTAGGACAGTAATATAATAAAAATGAAAGTCAAGAGAGTGCACCTCATATCAAGAGGCAAACCAGGCGTGGAGTTGTGGGCAACTTTATGGAAATCTAGTCTATTTTCAATAGCTCCTTTTAAGAGGTCTGCATATTCTTCTTCTTTCTAAGAAAGAAATTATAAGTGAAATTAGTTATATACAAGATTGCAACAATGCAAATTTAGAGAACCAAACAATAAAACAAACTCAAAACTTCACCAACAATGGAGATGGAACTAGAACAAAATAGATAACAAAATATTTGCCTCCAAGCATGGGATTGAAATATTGGATTGGCTATAATTAAATGTTTATGGGTTAATCAACAATAATTTCTCTCAACGACATTGAACAATAAAGATATGATTAATCACCAACAGATTCAGAAAAAGCAATTAATTGTTGTGCATGAAATAGACTCTCTCCTACCTTAACACATCATTGAGATCAATCAAGTTTCTTAAAAATCATATTTCAACAAATTTCAACTATTTTAGCAAAAATATAGCTTCTATCAAATTTTTTTCAAAGCTCTTGTAGTTATCATTTTAAAAATATATCAAAAATTTTCATGAAATGTCATGTCAGCTTTTCCTACATAGATACAAATTGGAAGATGTGTTTGTGTCTCACAAGAGAACCAAAACAAGTGAGCGCAGAGGAATAAGTTGTTTCTTACCAAATACGTGTGGAATGCACCAAAGACATAATATGTTGAATACAGATTCATTAGACAAAGCATATTAACTTTCCAAACAATTGGTGTAAATCTCCGTGTGAAGACAACAAAAGGTTGATGTAGGAGAAATGGGTATTATGTTTGTTCCTAATCATGTTTGTGAAACTAATTGCAACCTATTTAAAAGCCCACCCTTGTGTGTGTAAAAAGAAACAATTTATGCATTGCATCAAGATATATTTTATTGTAGAGACTTATTAAAGAAATTATAAGGAAAAAAAAATTTAAAATAGCCCGGTGCACAAAGCTCCCGTCAATGCGGGGTCACGGGAAGGATCTATTGTACGTAGTCTTAACCTACTTGTCAAGAGATTGTTTCCGAAAATCCTACCCATGACCTCCAAGTCACAAGACAAAAACTTTATCGTTGTGCCAAGGTTTCCCTTCATTAAAGAAATTATAGGAAATTACAAAAACTTAGAACAATGACTAACAACCAAAATAAAAGCCCATTGGGTGAGAAATATAATTGCATTATGATATCTAACATTGTTTAAGAATATCTTTCTATATATCTACTCACATGCCCAAGGATCCTCTACCCATGCCCATTATCTGCATCAAAGCACATGCATGTAGCAAACTACCTTTGTTATTATCTTAAAGATTAGTGTATGATGCAAGCTAGCAACTAGCTACTGACAATGGGAGGTGGAGTCAATGAAACTTTATAAATACAGAAATGATTATGGTAGCTAGTGATTAAAATGTACATTCAAATCATTATAGATAAAGAAATTATAACTGGCAGAAAATCTATGAGACAATTTACGAGTCAATAATTTCATAGTTGTGCAATGAGAGATCTAGAAGATCCTCCATAATAGCATATTGTCATCTGTGCAAAACTGGTGATGTGATGATTGTGATGATCTCCCCGTGTTATGCATGTATGCCTTGTCAATAAGTTCCCATCTTGACCTACAAGAATGATATAGTATAAGTCCCAATAATATTGAGATAGGTATTCCAAAAAGACAAGAATACATAAAGAGCGTCTATTATAGCAGCCGACTCCAATCTCCATGCTTGATTGTGACTTGACCATTTGTCATATTCCAAGCTTCCTACATTATGAAAAGGAAAGGACAACAAATGGTAAACCATTTATATCAGTAGGATATCATTCTCATTAAGGAATTGTTAGATACCTATCTATAGTGCTGACCACTTACCAAAATTTCCTAAAGCGTCTATTATATTAATGATAAGTATTAGAAGTACACTATCTTCAAACCGTTCTTTGAGAAAATATATTTCCAATTACAGCAGAAAATTAGATCCAGACAAGCATACCTGCATGCTGCTAGCATGTATCCGTTGAGCAGCCCTCTCCCTCATTTCTACACTGCCAATACTTGGTCCAACAGCCCTAGCAATAACACAGAACTATCAAAATAAACTACTTTGGCTTGTCTATTTTTGCAGGAAGGGTGCATATTAGGCAAGCATGACATTACGCCCTGCAAAGAAGAGTAAATACATAATAGTGTCACCTTCAAACGTTCCTTCTCATTCCCTATGCGACATATACTAGTCACATTATCATAATTTATAGAGAATAGAGTAAGGAACAACTTCCGAAATGAAGAGTGAGGTATATTATATACATATGGTTTGTAAGGATCTGGGCACATAACTCAAATTTCAGGCCAAATTTAAGCCATCAACCTTAAAAAACTTATTGAATATGTAAGTTGGTTGGCAAATCATGAAAAGATCATCAAGAGCTGATTGAGAATGAATATCCAAGAGTTCAGTTACAAAGAAGAGTTCATCGTGAGTAGGAATATGCAACAAAGGAGGGGTACCACTTATTTCACTTCATTCTCACTAACTTTGCTACAAAGTCATTCCTTTATCAATGAAATAGCGGGCTTACTAAAAGTCAACCTGCACATCCACACGAAGTAAGCAAACAATACATAAGAAATAAGTGCATAAGTCTTAATACTAAAGGGATAGGGTAATAGAGAAACAAACTTGCAAGAAGGGAGCAACGGACATCATTGCTAGCTCCATTTACCTGTCATATCACAACCAAATCATTGTTACCAACCCTCAAAGTATAAAAAAAAAAGTTAAACTAGTTGTCAAGCTATCATGAAGTTCTCTATAATAATTATTTTAAAAGCTTCCAGGATGGGCCTGAAATGCACATTCAATTGCTAACTTCAGTTCATCACGAAACTGCAGTAGCATTGGTCCTACGAAACCATAGCCTGCAATAATGTACAATAATTCAGAGAGTACATATGATAACAAAACAAACATAAAAAATTTAAACAAACTTTTCTAGATAGAGATGGATTAAAAACACTTTCACCACCAAAACATGTAACCTTCAATAGAGGTAGCATGGTCATTAAGATTGGTTTAATAAGGTGGACTACTGCCTCTTCAAAGTTTGACAAAACAAAGGCACAACAAAGAAGCCCATCTTCAGTGGTAGCTCCAAGAAGATATTTGAATTCACAAAGATGGATTTTTTCCTCACGGCCTAAAAATATCTAAGAGTGAGATTTCACATGAGCACATAAGAAAACTGCAAATCACTGCATTCAAGTAGTTTCTGAAGAAAAAATGGCACAAACATGATCAGATAATGTTTTTGGCAATTTTCCAAGCAGGATTTGGAGCATACGAAAGTAGCATGGACTCTCTACAAGAAATGTTCTTGATGATGTGGAGTTTAGTGAAAGAATCACCAATAAATCAGCACAATGGCATCCAAAAGGAACACCAAATAAAATTTACTATAACTCCTTACGTCACACTAGATTGTTCCAAATGCTGAAGCAGAGAAAACAAATGGCAAAAGAACTCATCTAGCCATTCTGAAAAATTAGTGCATTTCAGAACGAATGGCCGTCATTATTACCGGCAATCACAGCTATCTATAATTAAATGAAAAACAATAAGAATAAAATACTACCAAGCATGCTCATTTACAGTTAGAATAAAGCATCACTAATTATGTGTGCATAAAGGAATCAACAGAAGTACCTACACTGGAAAATAGAGAACCCATCAACTAATTAAGTGTGTATCTTCTTGAGAGATTATAAAGAACGCCCAGCTCATTAGATCGTCATCTGTATCCCAAGGCAATATTTTATCCGCAGCAACTGTAATCTACAAAAGCACCAGGAAGAACTCAATATAGGACATTGTATAGTATGAAACAAAAAATTTTCATGTCTAATACGAACGATTAAAGGATGTACCAGTTCCATTGGGAGTTAAATCTGTTTGTGCATCATGAATGGATTTCATATCAGGGCTCTGATCGGACTCCCACAACACGAATAGTTTCGATGCCTCTTTAAGCCTTTTGATATATACGGAGCTATGTTGTGAGTTGCTTGCTGAAGGGGATGCGAGTCATTACAGGCAACAACAAGTACATACAGATAAACAACTTGTACCACTGATTATGTATTAAACAAAAAATACTTACATTTATTTGCAAAGTATGTCCGCGACACTAGAAAGATTTATGATGTGCCTCATAATATCCATGGGAATATAGATAGCTTCTCAACATTGGATTCTAGCTGTTGTTACTGGTCCTCAAACAAAGTCTGCTTCAGCTCTCAATTCTCGAACAACAATACTGTACTGAAATACCAACTCCAGAACTAGAGATTTTCTATACCAAAAGTACTTTAATGTTGACATTCAAATCCACAAAATCTGGAATTTTCCCTCCAAGCTCCAAGGTTACTGGTGTTATATGTTTTGCAGCAGTCACCATCACATTGAATCCCACATTTTTGCTACCTGTAAGGCATATTTTAGTAAAACTACATAAGGTATAAGGTAAACCTTATAAGGTATCATAACCTTATAACCTTAGGTATAAGGTTTCATAACCTTAGGTAACATAACCTGTAAGGCATATTTTAGTAAAACTACATTTTTGCTACTCGGAATTTCAGGCGGAATCATAACCTTAGGTTAAGTCACCAAGGAGTTTCCTGCAATCTGAGCAGCTTATAAGGTATCATAACTTAGGTATCATAACCTAAGGTTAAGTCACCAAGGAGTTTCCTGCAATCTGAGCAGCTTTGTTCTTAGTCAAGGATGAGCATCAACTGAGCTGATGAAAGTGGTCTGCAATGATAACCTAAATTATTAAAGCACAAAACGTTTAGCCTACTTGAAGAAGAAGAAGAATGTCTAGAGAATGCTTTGTGTCATTAGGATCAGCCAGACCCATCAACATCATGGGAAAAGAGTAGATATTTCCGGATTTTTAATGACGTTGTCAACCTAATTAACAAAAATCCATGTAAAACACAATTCTAAGCAACAAAGATATGTAGAATTTTGACGAAGAGAACATTGTTACCAGCATCCTGTAGTCAGTATCTGCAATCAATTTAGAAGTTGATGCTTTAAAACAAATTTCACAAACCAAAGAGGAGAAAAAACCTCAATTAGTTTAAAAACAATCTTCAGGAGGCACTGAGAAAGTTGCTCACGTGTACAGCGTAAGCACCAAAGCTACACACTACTTTGCGTGATTCGCCAAGCTTCTTGCCCTGAGGATATTAGAACAAAGTCACTAGCTGACACATATTAAAAAACAATTTAAACAACAGAAATCACATACTATCAAACCCATGACTCCATTCTGAAAAATATAAGAGTAGATGACAAACCATATGTTAATGATGTAGACAACAAAAAGAGAGGATGCTTCAAGCTAGTACAAAATCAAAAGAAAAAGTACCTTCAGAAGTGAAAGGACAATAAGCTACAATCGATAACTAGTCAGAAAGACGTGACATCATTTACCGAGCAACACATTCGGCAACTTCATGTACTACTTCCCCATGATCAGAAAAAGAAACCAAAAGCAATGACAACATTTGAATGGCATATCTGGGATATATACATAAAATAACAACATCAAACAAGCCTATTTATTAGATTCGTGAATTAAAATTTTGAAATACTTAAATTGAATTTCTAAAACAAAAATATAACAATCAAATTGCAACAAAAATAGGTGAGAAATGTATCACAAGATTAAAATGAAGACAATCCACAAAGCCTCAAAAGAAAAAAAAAATAACTCAACTATAAAATTAAAAGGACAAATAGATTTCTTTATAAGTAATAGTTAAATCATTACTCTCATTTTTGTCATAGTTAAATGTATATCTTACTCATGCATTGTAAAAGGAATATACCTGATTGAATTTAGATCAATCAAATTTTGGATTGTTCTTGGTATAAAGATTAGAGTATATAGGTCCCTTCATGCAATCCTTATCAAAACTCCCTACTTTTGATTTCTCTCCTTAGCATAAATACCTAGCTAGCCAACAAGAATAATGGTCACTGGACCAATTGGAATTATTCCAGAATTTTAGGCATAATAAGTAAATCTCTCCCACTATAAATAAAATAAAGTAGGTTATTGCCTACCACGAATAATATAAAAGCTTAAAAAATAAAAACTTAATGATACCTGTGATGGATACTTATGGGTCACTAATCTAATCCTCTTCTCGCAAGCATCCCACGATTTTATTATAAAAACATGGATCTGCATAATGTAAAACACAAAGTTGCATGAAAAAAAAAAGAACTAATTAACTTAAAAGGCTAAAGATACTCTTACATATAATGCATGAGCCTCCTAAAGCAAGAGTATTCCAAACAGCTTTTTGAAGAAGGTTGTGTGCGACTTAAATGCCTAAAATATACCAGTGGACAAAAAAAAATGTTAACTAAAAAAGCTAAAAAACTTATAGATATTTTGGATTAAAAGAAGAATCAAGTATTAAGAAGGTAAAACCCTGCATAGATTTATGATTCCCTTACACTGTTCTCAGGAATTCCAAGTGCTTGGCCTAGCCTGTATGACTCAAGAAAATAAAAGAATTAAAAGTTTCAAATAGTAGCTCAGCTCTATATATCAAACATCATCAACCCCTTTTAAGATGAGTAGAACCATGATAAAGACAACGAAGGAAAAGTAGAAACAAAGATTATGATATTAAAACTAGTAGCCTTCAAGTGTCCTAATGCCATAAGACTTTGTATAAAGAACAATACGAAGTTTCTAAAACATAATAAATTGCACAAGGATGCAAAAAACTGAATAAAATTTGGAAAAAGGACAAATATGCATTCATAAGCATGCTTAGCAAATACTTAAATTAATTTTTGCAAAACATCAAAGAATATGCTTGAATAGCATGATAATAGCATGAATATATAAAGGCTTGTATATTGTGTATAAGCTACAAGTATAACCAAACTTCAGTCAAATGCTTAACAAATAATTTTCTTTTATCATTTTAGCCAATACATTCACTATTTGATGTAGCTCATGTGTAAAAAAAAAACATGGTTATTCTCCGGATAACAAATAACTCATTGACAATGAAAATGTAATACCTTTTTGTTCCGAGCACAGTTGTCTTTCCATGTTCCACATTGGAAAACATTCTCTAAATGGAACATATCAACCTATCAAGAAGTGTTAGATTATAAGCAACCAGATGAGACCTTATTCAATTTCAAAGCCTTGCACTTGCAATAAGCAATGAAAAAATTAAAAAGCAATACAACTCAAGTGAAGTATCTAAGAAATGATAGCATTATCCCAATCTCAAGAACAGAAGTCACTCGAGCATCAACCATCTTGCCTGGAATTAACAGGTCAATTCAGAATCCTTTAAGATCTTAAACATGTGAATGAATATTAAGACAATAAAAATTAGATTAAATATTAAAAACATAGACAAATAAAAGAACTGAAACTTACACCACATGTTGCGACCACATCAATATCAGAGAACAACTCGAGCTTTATAAATGATGTATAAATTGTCCTACACTAAGTTCATTATTGAAAAAAGAAGATAAACTAAGCACATAAGAAGAAGAATAGTCCTGAGCCTGTATTTCTATCAGTTCATACAATGGAATCAACAAAATCAATTTGAAAAAAGAGAGAAATAATAGACGACAAAATGTAGAAGAAACGACATATGAAACAAAAAAAAAATCATGATTGAACTCAAACCCCATGGAGTAGTTACCATTTTGATTCCTTGGCAAAAATCCAATAACAAATGAGACTCCAAAATAGAGAATGTAACCATGATCCTCCATGTTATTTACTTGAGCATTCAGGACCTGGAAGGCACCAAAAACATTCATTTACAACTTAAGTGTAGCGCCAAGTCTATAGATGCACTCCTGTGTGACATCTAAAACAAAATGAGCTAGGAATATCAATAACCCAGGAATACATGAAATATCAAATTTGAGATATATTTATTAGAGAAAAGATAAGGAATATCAATAATCTAGGAATACCAAAAGTCCAATAATATCTCAAGAGTCCAATAGACTGCTAATAAGCCAAGAATATCAATATGCCAGGAATACTAGAAGTCCAATAATGTCCTGGAAAAAGAGTTTGATCACTTGATGGGAGATGTAACCAGAAAACCAAGAATACCATAAGTCTAGTAATGTCCAAGAAGTCCAATAGAATACCAATAAGCTAGGAATATCAATGACATGAATACTAGAAGTTCAATAATGTCCTAACCAGGGAAAAGAGTTCAATCCCTTGGTCGTGAGGATGATAACAAGAAAACCAAGAATACCATAAGTCCAATAATGTCCCAACCGAGGAAAAGAGTCTGATGCCTTGTTCGGGAGGATGATAACCAAAAAATCAAGAATACCATAAGTCCAATAATGTCCTAGAAGTCCGATAGAATACCAATAAGCTAGGAATATTAATAAGACAGGAATACCAGAAGTCCAATAATGTCCTGGGAAAAGAATACCAAGAATACCATGTGAATGTCATAAATACCCGAAGTCGTATCCATCCCTACCAGGGTCGAGAGAGTAATAAGGAAAAGACCGAGAATACCCCGAGAATACCATGAATACCAGAAGTGCCAGAATACCATGAATAGGATAATAATAAGAAGAAGATCCAAGATATCTCAAGAATGCCAAGAACGCCATGAATATCAAAAATCCTTTCTTGTCCGAGCAAAAAACACAATCCTTTGATCAGGAGAGTAATAAGAAAACCATAAATACCAGAAGTCGTATCCATCCCAACTGAAGTCGAGAGGGTTATAAGAAAAAGATTAAGAATAACCTGAGAATACAATGAATACCAAAAGTGTTGGAATACCATGAATACCAAAATACCAAGAATACCTCAGGAGGAAAATAATAAGAAGATCCAAGATACCACAAGAATGCCATGAACACCATGAATATCATAAATCCCTTCGTGTTCGAGCGAGGAACTCGATCCTTCTGTTAGAAGAGTAACAAGAAAATCATAAATACCAGAAGTCAAATCCATCCCGACCAGGGAGAGGAACTTGATCAATCAGGGGGCAATAAGGAAAAGACCAAGCCCGAGAATATCATGAATACCAGAAGTTCGACCGGGGGAGGACTAAGAGCATCATAGTAAACTCTGAATACCAAATGATAATAGCACCAAGCTTTGATTTTTCCATTAATAGCAGTTGAGAAGATAAATTGCATGAAGAGAAAAAGTGAATTTGTGTGATAGTTAAACAAATTAAGAAAACTTTACAATGAAAATAAATAAAATGACAAAAAGCAATAAACCTAAAAAGACTCATTATAATGAAGACACACAAAGTATTAATAATGTGTTTTAAATAAATCGAAATCACATCCTCTAATTCGTGCCTCAACTTTACGTAAATGCATTATCATTTAAAATTTCAAGGGACCGAAATCTTATTTGCATATCATCTAGTTGAAATGTGAATATAAATTCGCAAATGAGGAATTCTGGTATCATGAAGGGAGAGCAAATTGATATCGAAAACCACCCTTGAAAAAATGGAATCATAAACAACTTTTAGCGTGAGATCAACAATAACTTACTGGATTCCCAAAACCAAAGCATTTTTCTTAGATCATCCAAAGCAAATAGATAAAGGAATGAAGAAAAAACTTCAAAAATCAAAACATTAGATACCAACATCTACAGAAGCATCCTACCCTTTAAACTTCAATGAAAAGAAAACATTCTCATGTCATTCAAAGTGAAAACTAAACGGATGATGAAGAAAGAATGGGATTAGATAATGAATCATACCTTGTCAAATTTCAAGAAAAGGAGGAGAACATTCGCCGATCATCCACATATAAGCAAGTGGAAACAAGAATCCATACCCGAAATGAAAAGAGCATTTTGTCATTATCAAGTAGGTATTTACAAGTGGACAAAGTTTATTAATTAATTGATATGTCCAAAATAAAATACCTATTTTCAGAAAGCTTTGAAATTCTCCTAGCATCTAATCTAGTGAGCGTGCAGGTTGGATGCCTCCACCTATAACAAATGATCGGTTGCATAAAAAAATAAAAAATATTGAAAACAATATGAAATTAAAGAAAATCTACAAGTGATGATTATAACTTTGATTGAGCTACTTTCCATATTCTTAATTTGAAGTTTGTCCAGATTTTGGCCAGATATATTTTCTAGAATCTCTAGGTGAACACTTGAAAGAATCAAAAAATAATATACTTTAAGGTGATAGGTGACTTAATCATGATACTTTCATGTAGTTATATATTAATGGCAAAGACAATCCAATATGACAACATATAAATATAGATTGCAGTAGATTTGGAAGTAAAATGCTTAAATAACTTGGGGTAAATTACTACTAAAATGAAACTGTATGAATCATGGAAACAATTAGAAAAATGCAAATTTTTGTTTGGTTTCTTTTATAGAATTAGGGGAAAGTCAATTAGTCAGCCATTTAAAATGCATACCTTTGCATAGACCTTTCTGTCTCAGAGGGCTCTTTCTTCTTTTGACCTCACTTGAGTCATCTTGAGACGAAGTGACCTGTGAACGTAAGTTTCCTTCCATTCCAACTTGAAACAAGAGTAATCTACGGATTGTCTTGGTTGCGGTTTCACAAATTGGGAACTATTTTCACACACAAAAATAAATGATGTCGGAATTGCATAAGAAAAATGGTACATATACCAATGTTAAGATCTAAACCTTTTTATCTTTCAAGGCATCTTTGAGAGTATCTACAAAAGGTTGAAAGTCTTCGATGTAGATGAATTGTGCAAAGAGATGGAAGACAATGTTAGAAAAGATCCATGTTTGAAAGAGTGATAGAACCTTTTGACATGATATTCCTACAGAGAACATGAGTGTTTCAAAGAGATACAAGATTAATAATACTACATATTGTAGAATAGAGCACTTTACAAAATTAGTTCATAATAAATCAAAGAAAAAAAAGTATTAAGAGGAGCACGCATTCACAATATAAGTACAAAGTTGAAATAACAAAATTATCAAGTACCAATTTTTTTCCCAATTTTTAAGTGTACCAGAAGGACAGAAAATGTTGAATCAATATATTTACAATCTGAAAGTTGTAAAAAATAAATGTAAGACATTTAATGAAATAAATAAATAAAAGGGTTAAGTTTTTAAAAACATAGATTTTTCAGTTACAAAGATTACATAGATACTTAGTAATCCTATCCTAACTTGTAATGAAGCTACTGATCATCTTCAAATTATCAATCAAATGATGCTTGGCCAATGAAACCATCTAACCACAAATAAAGCACTTTGCACAAAGTGTCACCATTTTCTTTTGCCCGATTACACCATTGATAAAAAGATTGAGAGAATTCTTCAACGAATCCTTCAATTTGGTAAATTCTAAGACATGGATGCTCAGCGTCACTTCATAGTGAATCTCAACATTATCTAACCAAAGGAAAAGTATTTATAAGTTGCATTTATGAAGAGTACTTGGTTTAGGTGGAAACTTCTTTCCAAAGATAACTTTGGCTGTCAAAAAAAAAAAGTATTCAGACAACCTAGAATTGCATGGGTAAAAGAGTCACATAACCAGTGGAAATTAAAATAAATACCATCCACTTTAACAAAAAATGACCTGAAATATAAGTTATCTAAGTCAAGCCAACTAGCTCATGGTTTTTACGCTCTACCACAACCATTAGAAAGTCTTTGGCTTACAAAGAAGCAATCCAAAGTGAGAATGATGACTGAAGTAGTCATTTCTATTCTTTTCATATGAAATGGCACAGAAAAATGGAAGGTTAATCCCATAGCAACAACTTAAATTTAAACTTGCTTGGGTACTACTCATTTTGCTTCAAGTATAAAGTTAGCCTTGATATGCATCAACAAAACAAGATTCCCTTCAACCTATTAGTACTTATGTTTTTAAATCCCCTTAATCCCCATACATCTATTATAGTTATGAAATTGATTGATCCCATTTCATATAAAAAATTTCATTGGCCCAAAAGGTATATGTAATTTCAGGTATGGTCATTTAACGGGCGAAGGAAATTTTGTTTCATTTTTGATTGATGGAAGCTAGCCGAGAACCCGAATGGAATCTCCGATCTTCGCCTTTGAGAGCTGCACAGTCGTAGAGTGCATAAGCCAGGGGATCGATTAGGGTAGACTCGAAAAACTCCCCACCCATGTGTGGATTCGTTCCCAGAGGACTAATTGAGCGGAACGAGTACTAAAAGCAAGCAAGTAGAGTAAAGACATAAAGGGCGAATACACCATGAGAGTTGACTGCTAACTAAGCAAGGTCAGGATTAAAAAAAATAAACCATAACAATTGGATTTCGAAAGTTTGATTTAGAAATATGCGAAGACACATCTTTCGCATGTCAGTTTTCCTATTTTTCGTAGGCGAATCACAGGAGTATAAAATGGGATGAAAAGAAAGACCATACAACAATAAAACAAAACCATACAGACGAGTTCATATGAGATGCTACAAGCAGCAAAAAAAACATCAATACTACTATAAATTTGAAATTAACATACAGAAAAAGAAGACAACTCAAAATCACTAATAGGTACCAACAAAGGTAGCTCCAAAGCTAACCACTCATAATTCAAAGATTTCAGTAGTTATAAATACCCTTCTAGGAAAGTCATAAGAATCTCAATCAACTAAATTATAAGGAATATAACACCAGAAGAACATGCTATCACAATTACCAGAGTAGGATAATTAAGGAATCATTTTGGAGCAATTAATTCCCAAAACATTTCATTAAGAAGAAAATCATTTGCACGAAATATTATGTAGATATAAATCAAAAGTAGGTAACATAAACCATAATGCAAAATAGACGATTACTTGTTTTAACATCAACAATGGCAACTTTTGACAGTGAAAATAATACCTTTGAGTGGCTTTTGTGAAACCAGTTTTTACTAAGTGAGTGAGAGGCTAGCATGATACCTGATAAAGATCAACCTTACCAACAAGGAATTGACCAGGAAACAAAGCGCAATAAAAGAAAGTATCAGTTCGCTTACTTTTGTCAATGTATCTGACTTTTTGCTACAAAGTCATTCCTTTATCAATGAAATAGCAGGCTTACTAGAAGTCAACCTGCACATCCACAAGAAGTAAGCAAGCAATACATAAGAAATAAGTGCATAAGTCTTAATACTAAAGGGATAGGGTAATAGAGAAACAAACTTGCAAGAAGGGAGCAACGGACATCATTGCTAGCTCCATGTACCTGTCATACCACAACCAAATCATTGTTACCAACCCTCAAAGTATAAAAAATAAAAATAAAGAAAAGTTATACCAGTTGTCAAGCTATCATGAAGTTCTCTATAATAATTATTTTAAAAGCTTCCAGGATGGGCCTGAAATGCACATTCAATTGCTAACTTCAGTTCATCACGAACTGCAGTAGCATTGGTCCTACGAAACCATAGCCTGCAATAATGTACAATAATTCAGAGAGTACATATGATAACAAACAAACATAAAAAATTTAAACAAACTTTTCTAGATAGAGATGGATTAAAAACACTTTCACCACCAAAACATGTAACCTTTAATAGAGGTAGCATGGTCATTAAGATTGGTTTAATAAGGTGGACTACTGCCTCTTCAAAGTTTGACAAAACAAAGGCACAACAAAGAAGCCCATCTTCAGTGGTAGCTCCAAGAAGGATATTTGAATTCACAAAGATGGATTTTTTCCTCACGGCCTAAAAATATCTAAGAGTGAGATTTCACATGAGCACATAAGAAAACTGCAAATCACTACATTCAAGTAGTTTCTGAAGAAAAAATGGCACAAACATGATCAGATAATGTTTTTGGCAATTTTCCAAGCAGGATTTGGAGCATACGAAAGTAGCATGGACTCTCTACAAGGGTTCTTGATGATGTGGAGTTTAGTGGAACATCGTTGCTGAAAGAATCACCAATAAATCAGCACAATGGCATCCAAAAGGAACACCAAATAAAATTTACTATAACTCCTTACGTCACACTAGATTGTTCCAAATGCTGAAGCAGAGAAAACAAATGGCAAAAGAACTCATCTAGCCATTTCTGAAAAATTGGTGCTTTTCAGAACGAATGGCCGTCATTATTGCTGGCAATCACAGCTATCTATAATTAAATGAAAAACAATAAGAATAAAATACTACCAATCATGCTCATTTACAGTTAGAATAAAGCATCACTAATTATGTGCGCATAAAGGAATCAACAGAAGCACCTACACTGGAAAATAGAGAACCCATCAACTAATTAAGTGTGTGTCTTCTTGAGAGATTATAAAGAACGCCCAGCTCATTAGATCGTCATCCGTATCCCTAGGCAATATTTTATCCGCAGCAACTGTAATCTACAAAAGCACCAGGAAGAACTCAAAGGATACATATAACCTAGAAAAAGAAGCTCTCGAAATTGACAACCAAGAAAATGCAGAACGCATCTTACAAGAATCGACCAAACTAGAATCAAGAAAACTAGACAGAGAAAAAGCAAGCTACCTTCTTCCTCTGGAGCGGGAGAAGTACAACGACCGACTTGTCCTTCACATCGATCACTTCAGCCTCCACCCAAGCAGAGAGTCTTTGTCTTCGAGCCATACCTTGGAGAATCGAGCAAACTTTAGAATCAAGAAAACTAGACAGAGAAAAAGCAAGCTACCTTCTTCCTCTGGAGCGGGAGAAGTACAACGACAGGCTTGTCCTTCACATCGATCACTTCAGCCTCCACGCAAGCAGAGAGTCTTTGTGAGCCATACCTTGGAGGCCTTCCGATAGCTCATCTTTGCCTCGAAGAAACAGAAAAGAATAGCTTTGGAACCCTAGAAAAGATATCCGTCAAAGCAGGCGTCGACTTGGGGAAGTAGAAGAAAGAACCCCCGAAACGAAGCGGCAGACCTTTCCCTCTAAAGGCGTCGATGCGAAAATTAGAAAACAAAGAAAATAAAAGAAAGGAGGGCGATGGAATGAAATGGTTCCGCCGCTGGTTTTCGATAACGGTTAGTTTTCAAAACTGTCCAATTTTAGGAATGCACGCAAGGTTTTTGTTACATTTTTTTTTGGAAAAAAATAATGGAATATTTAAATCAATTAATTTAAGTAATTCGAATTAAATAATAATTTAATTATTGCAGATAATTCAAATTTAATTAATTCGAATATGATTAATAATAATTATATTTAATCAACAATAATCAATTAATCAGGATTTTGTAAAAAGAG
The DNA here is from genome assembly GCA_024364735.1 of Boesenbergia rotunda. NCBI lineage: Eukaryota > Viridiplantae > Streptophyta > Magnoliopsida > Zingiberales > Zingiberaceae > Boesenbergia > Boesenbergia rotunda. Next base: position 192,688 of record JAGFNQ010002406.1, read on the forward strand.
AAAAATAGTTTACAAATTTAAAATAAAATAGAAAATAGTTTTTAAAATTTAAAAAAAATAGAAAACTAATTTTTTTAATCCAAACACTTAAAAACAAATTTTAAATTTTAATAATATAGAAAATAATTTTTTTAAATCTTAATTTTAATTTTAAAAATAATAAAAAACATAATTTGAACTTTAAAATCAGAAAAATTCGGATTTGAATTTTAAAAATCATAACAAATACGTTTCAAAAATTAAAAGTTCAAAAAATCATTTTTTGAATTTAAAAATGTGAAAGATAAGTTTTTAACTATTAAAATATAATTTTTTGAAAAAAAAATATTATCGGAAATTTTGTTTGTTATCTATCTAAATTTTTAATAGTTCTAAATTAAATAACTTAATACAGTTTAAATTTTATTTGTTAACCTAATTAATAAACCGTTGCTAATATGTCATCTTCATTTCTCAAATTCAAGTTATGTTCACATGTTATTACTCAGTTTGGATTTTTTATTTTTTTTATTTTTCTTTTTTAAAGAATCAATTTGATATGAAATATTTAATATTAATTAGGCCAAAATTTCAATTAGAATAATATCAACAGTGAATAATCCTTCTAAAAATTCTTGCAATCCACCCAAAAAGAAAGATGTCTTATATAAAATTAATGCTCTAATAAATTAATTCACAATCATAATATGATAATATAGTATAAGTTTCTTATATGTTCCTAATGATCATGAGAATCAAATCCATGAATATAATTAAGTCTAAGTCTCGTATATTTTTACCTTTTATTCACTTAAAGATGATCAGTTAATTTTTCCACCGGTCACTAGGTAAATCCAGAAAAGCACAGATAAATCATAGAGAACTATCCAGCACCACAATGGTTGAGCACCACATGTGTTTATTTGCACCCCATAGAAGTTGAACATTCATTGTTTGAAAAACTTATCCATCCGTTTACCATTGCACCAAACTACAGAGATAACAAATCCGTGAATATAAAATTACTCATGAAACCTCTCATTAAAAGCTATGTAAGGTCAAGTGAAAAGTTATTGCGTGTGCAATAGGTATATCATAACTCTTAATGCTCCGACACTCGAAACCTTAAGCTTTGATAGCATGAATTCTCCTCCATGCATAAGCTAAGTTTACCTTGAAGTTAGCTTTATAGTAAACCTAAAAAAATGATAAACAAAATAATAGTCGAATCTGGGATGATCAGTCCGGTCCCATAAAAAATTTTCATCGATTATCAAAATAAATCGAGAAACACTCGTACATACCATGACCCATGAAGACATTGAAAAGTCAATTCATAATTTCATAGTCATAAGTTGTTCATCCGCTCAATTATATTAATATTGTCACTAAACCTATCAATGATAGCAATCAACTGCATTATGCATTAACTATAGTGATTACAACATCATTACAAATTTTCACCAGGCAATAACAACAACCACGCACATAGAGAATGAAAAATTACAACAATGATAAAATAAACATGCACGCACACGTAATGCATATTGTAAGATAGGACAAGTAGTTACGGATCGGATTGAATCGGAGCACATCGATATTGGAATGTTCTCTGGTTTCCCAAGAATGTCTGTGTGGTACAAAAGAACCCACAGATGGATAATAAATTAACTCCCGTCAGAAGCGCGGTGCTCCTTGTGCGCCTGAACATTGTCCCAAGGAGCGAGATGCAACATGTATTCTGCCCAAAACTCAGCCAATACTATCCATCTCGTCTCCTTGTTGTCAATCGCCATCAACTTCTTCGCCAACATCGTGCCCATATTCCTGTAATTGTTCTCCTATCTGATTTTGCATCCTCCTCCTCCATCTTCTCCCACATCTTACTCTGTTTTCTGCAATTGTTTTCTTATCTAATTCTGCATCAAGTCAACAACTACCTTTGTTGTTGATCCTGTCGAAGAGCGAGGTGGATTCCCAAGAGCGGGGTGGCCGCGAGAACTGCTCCTGTTGGCGCTCCTCCTGTGAGAATGATGATCGTCAGCAACCCATCAGGAGAATTCCCGGCAATGCCCTCCGACGATCAAGTCAGTGTCTGGTGGAGAAGAAGAAAATTGGAGAAGAAGAACTGTAGCAAAAATTACGCATATCTGTGGGTGAAGGGAGGAGAGCCCTATATAGCCGGGGGAGCCGACAACCTCTGCCCCACTTCTGCCACATTTTGTCTCATGTGGGGAGAGGAACAGGTCACACTGTCAGCTCGTCGGCCGGCGTCGCCTCATCCTGACATATGTAGGGGCGTCGTGGTATGGATTATCAGATCTTATCAGGAAGGTACTGTGTCAGCAAGATATTCGCGATTCGGACACTAGTCGTGTCAAGCCTGTGCGACCTGCGCCGACTATTGTACCACCTTTATCAGTACGGTGTCAGGGGGTAGGTACTGCCCGGATGGCATGGTGACAACTACCGAGTCGAGCCGCACTAAAAGAGTGTGTCGATCAGCTACTCCGAGGGAAACCTAGCTATGCAGCAAATGACATACTGATTAGAGCACTTGTGCCTCGCCGAGTCGTGGGGTGCTCGGACCTAGCGTGACTGACTTATCCTTCGGAAAATAGGATTATGACACAGGGAGGGTACCAACCAGGCACCGACTGAGTGCCGACCGAGCTCCGACCGAGTGTTGACCGAGCGCCGACCGAGTGCTAACCAACTGACATTAGGTAAAGCACTCAGTGTTTCTCGATGGGACTAATTTAGACTATACTCGATTTATTGTCTAGTCGGGCGTTCCAACTCGGGTGGAACTCAAGCCCATGGCCCTAATCTGCCATGTCGGGTAGTTGGAACTCTCTTAGGGATGACCCATCCTCATGGTGCGCCATGTATGCCGACCGACCTACACGTAGGCTAGCCCGGTATCATAAGCATCCCCTTCGAGTCTAGTCGAAGGAGGCGTCGAGTCCGACTGACTGGACCATCAGTTCATAGTAATCAGGCTAACTCGCATGAGCCGACCGACCGACTAACTGCCAATACCAACTGCGCGATTGACACATGGCGTGATCGACATCATCATCTTGCCCTATCTTTCACATCTTATCCTCCGACGCTCAACGGTTCGATTCGTATCCCCCTATTAATTGTTAAGGGTCATGTGTCCCTCAGCTATTGAGTTTCCCAAGTAACGAGGTGTCTGCAAGCCGCAGTTGTTGCGTGCTTTCCCAAGGTTCATTTATGGCACAAATGGATGGCTCTGATCTATTCCCGCCTTTTTATCGGATCGTCATCGGACGACCGATGTCAACCTCTCGACCCTATATATACCACCTCTCCCCTCTCATCGTCTCAATTTTTTTACCTCTTTGTGTTGTCGTTTTAGTGCTCTGCTAGGGTTCCGGCGTCTTCTCCGTCGACGATAGTCCTGCAAACCCGCACTCTTTCCGACGACCTTCCGTCTTCATGGTTAGTTGATCCTTCTGCTGATCCTTCTATTCCTCCATGGCATCTTCTTACTTGATCCCCGACCCGTGGTATGCCACCACGGTGTCCGAACTCCATTCTCGAGACCTTGATCGACTTTGATCTGAATACCAGATTCCTTCTGACCACTGACTCATCCTTCCCGACCCGACCGACTGACCTGAAAGCGCTCATCTCAGCTACATAACTCTCTCCCAGGACCACCTTCAAGTCGGCCTACAATTTCCCCTCCATCCCTTCGTTTCCGACATTTGCCACTATTTCCAACTCTCTCTCTCCCAATTAGCCCCGAACGCCATCCGATTAATTTGTGAGTTAGTTGTCATCTTCTCCCTTTACCAAATTCCTTTACTTCCTGAAATCTTTCATTTCTTTTATTACCCTAAAAAACAAGAGTCGGACGACTTCTTCTTCCAAGCCCGAGCCAAGACCTCTTTTTTGGCGAAGTGTCTGACCTCCAACAAAGGTTGGAAAGCTCGCTTTTTCTTTATCAACACCACCCTGACCCAAGTTGGCCAACTACCTCAGTCAAAAACCTGCCACCATCTCCCCCTCTCCCCAAAGATTATCGTTCCTCACCTTCCTACCAATTCGCAATCTCCAAGCTCGGCGGTCAGCGCTTCCATGGTGTGAACCTCCTTCAGGAGGAAATTCTTTATACCTTCAGCCTCAGCCAAGTGCCAGCTGCCCGACCCGTCTCACTCGATAAGTTCTTTACTCTTATTCTTGAATATGTATAGATAACTAAGTTTTTACTATTTTTGTAGCCACCATGATATTCGCAGCGGCCTTAGAAGATGGATTCAGACTGGACGACGCCGAGTTGGAGTTTCGGGTCAGCACTCAACTGGAGCAGCGCGCAATTGCTCCTCTCGCGTCCGTTCCCGCACCTGCACCATCTTCGACCTGTCTGGAAGCTACACTGAGCCCCGACCCTGAGCAAATGGAGGTGCAAGATGAACCCCTCGCCTTGAGGCGTTGTCGGGCAAAGGTCCTCTTATACAGTGCATCCCCGACTAAGAAATATTGAATTGCTCGCTTTCTTAAGAGCCTAGCCTTCTCTCGATCGGACAGGAGCGTCCCGTCCATCAAGTAAGCGATCAAAGACGCTCTCGAGTCCGTCCTGAGCTCCAACTCTGCTTGCTGCTCTATGTGCATCACCAACATTGTCTGACTGATCGGTTGAGGGAGCACCCAGGAGCATACCACACTAGCTAACTTTGCTAGCTCGTCGGCCAAAAGGTTGCTTTCTCTAAGGATCTTCTATAACTGGACCTCCAAGAACCTGGCCTTAAGCTTCTTGTATGCTTCGACATATGCCTGCAGTCGGTCACTATTGACCTCAAACCGATCTACGAGCTGTTGAGTGGCTAGTAGCGAATCCGAGTATAACATCACCCGAGTAGTGTCCACGTGTTTGGCGGCCTGCAGTCCAGTAATTAGGGCTTCATACTTTGCTTCATTATTGGTGGCTCGGTACTCCAGCCTCACGGACAAATGCAACTACTTTGCATTGGGGGAGACCATCAAAATGCCAATACCACTCCCCTGCCGAGTTGATGACCCATCTACATAAATTTGTCATGCACCCTCGGTCTCTTTTGAGCGCAACTCACTCAGAAAATCAGCTAAGACCTGAGCTTTGATGGTCGGACGGGCTTGATACTGTATGTTATACTCACTCAACTCCGTCGTCCATTTGATCAACCGCCCTGAAGCTTCCGAATTTGACACTACCCGACCCAAACTACTGTTGGTCAAGATCACGATCGGGTGTGCTAAGAAATATGGTTGGAGTCGTCGAGCGGCTAACAGCAAGACATAAGCCAACTTCTTGAGCGTCGTGTAACGACCCTCGACACCTTTCAATAACTGTGCAAAGAAGTACACTGGTTGTTGTTCAACCTCCCCTTGCCTCACTAACATCATACTAACCAACTTAGCTGAGGCTACCAAGTATACGTATAGAGGCTCTCCCAGCTCCGGCTTGGCCAAGACAGGTAACTCGGCCAAATAGGACTTCGGCTCTTCAAATTCTTTATCACAGTTGGCATCCCATTGAAACTTCGTGGCTCGGCGATGAATATTGAAGAAAGGTAACCCTCGTTCGGCGGATCGGGAGATGAACTAAGACAATGTCATGATCCTTTCGGTGAACATCTGCGCCTCCCTGAGATTCCTTGGTGGTGGCATGTCGAGCAGCGTCTGGACTTTACTCAGGCTGGTCTCAATGTCTCTCTCAGTGACAATATATCCGAGGATTTTTTCGCTCCGCGCTCCGAAAAGGCACTTGGTCGGGTTCAACATTAGCCCATACCCGCGCAAGGTGCGGCAGGTTTCTTTTACGTCTTGCACCAAATCGGCCGCTCGCCCATCTTGATTAAGATGTCATTTATACGTACACCTCAGTATTCTGCCCGATTTGCACTCCAAAGACTTTGTTCATCATAAGTTGATATGTAGCACCTGCGTTTTTTAGGCCGAACGACATAACAGTATAACAATACGTACCATCAGCCATGATGAAGCTGCCCTTCTCCTGATCCTCATCAGCTAGAGCCACTTTGTGGTTGTTGGTGCCCCGGCTGGTTTTGATGTGATCAACTAGGTTAGTTAGGTTCTGTATGTTTTTAATCCCTCTGTCTAAGTGTGCAGGAACTTAGGTATGGAGGAAGTCAAGCGTAAGACGCAGTGGACGAGAAGGATTGTGCGGGGAAGTGAGCCGACGGGCTCAGTGCAATCCGAGGGACGCGGAAGCTGCGGAAGAGTACACCGGTGGAGCGAGAAGGACGTGCACGGTGTCCGAGGGACGAGAAGCCGGGAGGAAGGATGCTCGAGGGGCGAAAGGCCGGAGTCGGGTTCGGGTGAGCCTAACTTCGGTTGGCCGGAAATCACCCAGAAGACGAAGAATCAAAAAGACTAGTCCAAGCGCCCAAAAGAAATGAAAGAAATTCGCCCAAAAGAAAAAAAAACAAAGTTTTGATGCCAAGGAAGGATCGAACCCAAGTCCTCCACCAAATACACAAATCCACTTACCAACTGGGATAAAGGGCGTTGACAAATATGTATTGGCGATATTGCTACCTAGATTATAACAGCGAGATGGATACAACAATCATCTCGAGCAAGGGGGGAAGATAAAGTTTTAATTAAAATAATTAAAACTTAAAGGATAATATTACATTATCCTTTAATCAAATCCAATGGATGTAGTTTAATTCCATCCAAGATCAACCATCCAAATTACATCCATGGATCAACGACCAAGAGAAAAGTGATCAACAATCAACCATCCAGATTTATTCTCTTAGGCTATAAATAGACTTAGAGGTTTGCTTTAGAAATTCAATTCATTGAGTTGTAAACTCTCTTTCTCTCTAAGCTTTCTCTGTGCTACAACTGTAAAGGCTTCTCCGCCTTAAGGAGTTTCTGTTTGAGCATCAACTGCCTTGGAAGCAATGACTCTGTTGCAACCAAGTTTATTTCTTTTTAAAGACGAGTGTTAGTGCTTATTTTTCATAAACCGTCTATTCACCCCCCTCTAGCCGGTCGACCCGATCCTACAAGTGGTATCAGAGCCAAGTTCGCTTTTGAAGGACTAATCGCCTGAGAAAGCAACAAGACGATGGCCGGCGCGCACATTCATCCACCTAAATTCGAAGGGGATTTCACCGTCTGGAAGAAAAAAATGGAGGTATTTTTTCGTACAGATTTTGATATTCTTTTATCAATAAAATATGGTTTTGCAGTTCCTAAAGATGCGAACGGGGATGAAAAAGAAGAAAGCTTGTGGAATAAGAAGGAGCAGTCGGAATCTGTTGCCAATGGTAAGGCCGAGTTCCACCTCCTAACAGTCTTGCCTACTCAAGAGGTAAACCGGATCGGCAACTACCACTCCGCAAAAGAATTATGGGAGAAGTTCCTAGAACTTCATGAGGGTACCTCTGAAGCCAAATCAGCAAGAAAGGATCTCCTCCGGAACCAGCTGATAAACCTGCAAATGAAGGAAGGAGAAACGGCGGCTGAACTTCATGCCAAAATAAAGGAGCTAATCTCCGGACTCACCCAACTCGGCGAATCGGTAAGTAATCGCGACTCCATTCGATACGCCCTCAACGCCTTCCCAAGGACCCAGGAGTGGAGCTCAATCGTCGACGCTTATTACATCTCCAAAGATTTAGAGGTAAGTACATTAGATGAAATGTTTTTCATTTTCGAATTACACGAATCTCGGTGGGCAGGATCTAGAAAGACGAAGAATCTGGCCCTAAACACAAGGAGAACGGAGAAGGAGTCAGAATCCTCGATGGACGACGAGACAACGCAAATAGTAAGTTCGTTTAAAAGTTTTTTTAAAGCTAATAACTTTTCGAGAATGCAGAAGAAAAGGCGGTCTCCGAAGAAACGAACTGTCCGATGCTACAACTGTAACGAGGAGGGACACCTAAAAGATCAGTGTCCCAAAATCAAAAACCAGCCAAAGAAAAAGAAGGCATTGAAGGCCACCTGGGACGAGACCTCGTCGGACGAATCAGAAGTTCAAGAGTACGCGAGACTTGCGCTGATGACAAGTCATCAAGAGGGGAGCAGTGTTGAAGGGGGAGCGACATCAGAAAGCGACAACGAAGAAGGAACCTCGCTTTTCGAAAGCGATCCGGTAAGTGAGGTTTGTTTTCTTCCTCATGATCAATTGTATGCTGGTATTAAAGCCTTGCTCAAATCTAATTGCAGATTAGAAAAAGAAAATTCTAAATTAAAAAATGAAAATATTGATCTGAAAAATTTAGTTGAGAAATTAGAATGTGATATTGTCTGTTTGCGACACAAGAAAAATAGTTATCCTGAAAAGTTGAATTGGTATTTTAAAAACCATAAAGGCCAATTTAAAAAGGTGCCAAAGAATTACATTCCATCCAAATTTTTAGTTAATCCTGTCGATAGAAATCTATTTTGGATACCAAAATCAATTTTGAATTAGTTTTCTATTACTGCATAATTTTTCTTGCAAAATTAGAAATAGATTAACACATTTTATGATTAAGTTTCTTTTGAAAAATAAAATTTTAACTTTAAAAATAGAAAATTAATTTATTCTGCAAGAACCGATTTTTTTGAGATCTACACATAGTCAATTAAACTTGGTAAATTTTTTTTATTTTTCATGAGATTTTTGAATTTTAAAAATATATCTTTGAATTTTTTATTCTGCCACTATATGATTTATTTTTTTTAATATACAAAATAGATTTTAATTTGGAAATTTTTGTAAAAAGCAATAATTTTATCTTCCACCTGTATAAAATTTTTAAAATTTTCCAATGGACGAATTAATTTCTATAAATTTTTAATTGAAATTTGTATTTTTTAATTTTAAAAAATATTTGGAAATTTTTTATTCAAAAATTAAATTTCGGTGATATGCACTTAATCTATTCACGGCTCAAAAAAAAATGTTTCACATTTTTCTAAGTTCTAATCATATTTTTTCCTTTCCCTATTTTTTGTGCCCCATTTTTGCTGTGATCAAAGGGGGAGAGTAGCTTAAGTTTAGGGGGAGGTTGTGGTTATTGATTGCAATATTTTTTTTCTATGCTTAACTGCTTAATTTAGTTCTAGTTTTATTGTTTTTTTTTGTTTATCCTAACTAAACTTGGGTTGATCCATATCAAAAAGGGGGAGATTGTTGGTGCCCCGGCTGGTTTTGATGTGATCAACTAGGTTAGTTAGGTCCTGTGTGTTTTTAATCCCTCTGTCTAAGTGTGCAGGAACTTAGGTACGGAGGAAGTCAAGCGTAAGACGCAGTGGACGAGAAGGATTGCGCGGGGAAGTGAGCCGACGGGCTCAGTGCAATCCGAGGGACGCGGAAGCTGCGGAAGAGTACACCGGTGGAGCGAGAAGGACGTGCACGGTGTCCGAGGGACGAGAAGCCGGGACGAAGGACGCTCGAGGGGCGAAAGGCCGGAGTCGGGTTCGGGTGAGCCTAACTTCGGTTGGCCGGAAATCACCCAGAAGACGAAGAATCAAAAAGACTAGTCCAAGCGCCCAAAAGAAATGAAAGAAATTCGCCCAAAAGAAAAAAAACAAAGTTTTGGTGCCAAGGAAGGATCGAACCCAAGTCCTCCACCAAATACACAAATCCACTTACCAACTGGGATAAAGGGCGTTGACAAATATGTATTGGCGATATTGCTACCTAGATTATAACAGCGAGATGGATACAACAATCATCTCGAGCAAGGGGGGAAGATAAAGTTTTAATTAAAATAATTAAAACTTAAAGGATAATATTACATTATCCTTTAATCAAATCCAATGGATGCAGTTTAATCCCATCCAAGATCAACCATCCAGATTACATCCATGGATCAACGACCAAGAGAAAAGTGATCAACAATCAACCATCCAGATTTATTCTCTTAGGCTATAAATAGACTTAGAGGTTTGCTTTAGAAATTCAATTCATTGAGTTGTAAACTCTCTTTCTCTCTAAGCTTTCTCTGTGCTACAACTGTAAAGGCTTCTCCGCCTTAAGGAGTTTCTGTTTGAGCATCAACTGCCTTGGAAGCAACGACTCTGTTGCAACCAAGTTTATTTCTTTTTAAAGACGAGTGTTAGTGCTTATTTTTCATAAACCATCTATTCACCCCCCTCTAGCCGGTCGACCCGATCCTACAGTGGTAACCTTGGTAGGCGTCCAGCATAGAGATGAGTTGACTACCAGCGGTCGAGTCAACCATCTGGTCGATCCTTGGTAAAGGATAGCAGTCCTTTAGGCAAGCTCGGTTGAGGTCCCGGAAGTCGATGCAGAATCACCACTTATTATCAGGTTTGGTCACTAGGACCACATTTGCTAGCCAGGCCGGGAACTAGACCTCTCTAATGTGTCCGGTCTCCAACAGCTTATCGATCTCCCCCCGGATGACCTTGTTCTGCTCGGCACTGAAATCCCTCTTGCTTTGTTTGATCGATTGGGCATTTGGATACACGTGCAAATGGTGTTCGGTCACTTCCGGTCAGACCCCCTTGAGATCCTTCACTAACCAAGCAAATAAATCCTAGGTCCGTGTCAAGCAATCCAAGAGCGACTGCTTTAATTCGTTAGGCAGGTCCACTACTATCCTGACTTTGGTCTCAGCTCGGTCGGGGAGTAGCTGGGCTTCTTCTTTGTCCTCGTATAGTTCTGCCTAAGGGGAGGCCTGCACCATATTGTAGCTGGTGGATGTTCGACTTGACTTCTGACCCTCCGTTCGAACGTCGTCCACATAGCATCGACGCTCGACTCGTTGATCTCCTTTAACTTCCCCGACCTTATCGCCGACCGAGAACTTTATCTTGAGATAAAAGGTTGAGACCACTGCCTGGAACTCATTGAGGGTCAGTCGTCCTAAGATCACGTTGTATGCTGAAGAGGCATCCACTATTAGGAAAGTGGACCACCTGATTCTCTTCAGGGGCTCTTCGCCTAGGGACACAGCCAGATGTATCTGTTGGGGCAATCTATATTCCGGAGTGACCATGTGTGATTGAGTCATACATGGAGGACGCATCCGAGGGACGAGTGCCGAGGGAAGAGGACTCCAAGGGCAAGCCGGAGGAAGTGGACTTCAAAGGGCATACGTAAAGGATGGCATGGAGGCAAGCCGAGGGCTTGCATGCGCATCTGAAGGACTATAGCCGATGGAAGAGGACTTCAAAGGATGAGCCAAGGGAGTGGACTTGAAGGCATATGCGAAGGAGGGTCTTCGGAGTGAGGGAGAGTGAATTTGTAAGCTGGGTAGTCGACTGGGAATGGATCAGTCGACTGCCAGCGGGGAACTCGAACTCACAGAAAGATCAGTCGACTGGTCTGGGATCAGTCGACTGATCAGGTGAAAAACTAGCCATTGAGATAGTCGTTGGCTAGCTAGTTAGGTGGGACCAGTTGACTGGTAATGGACCAGTCGACTGGTAGCAGGTTTCTCAGCCTAGAGCACTATTTAAAGGGGCTCGGTTTTGGCTGAGAGCTCTTGACAAAATGAGCTTGGTTAGAGCTCATTGTTGGAACTTGGATGGCTAGAGAGAGGGGGTCAATGTAGCCAGACACCGAAACTAAGCACTTTTTAAGTTTTCTGCACTTAAACATTTAGTAGCACAGCGGAAGCAATAAACACAGAGTATGCAGAATTTAAAACCTAAGCTAAGAACAACCACCAAATGCTAATAAAGAGGATTTATAAGGTTCGGGGATAACTTACCCCTACTCCTTGGCATGCCCGTAAGGTGGGCGATCCCTTGATCGTCGGCAGATCAAGTCCCGAAAAATCTGGATAGAATGCAACCTCGTTCTCGGTGGAGTAACCTCTCCACAGCGTTTCAAGATGATGAAGTATAAAGTACAGGAAACACAAGAAGGATCTTACTTAGCACTTAGAACTACAAGAACACAAGCAAACTTCTCCCGAGCTCCACCCAGCGCAGATCTCACGCAAGAACTCCCTTCTTCGTGTCTTCTCGCTGATGGACTCAAGCTCCTTGTTTCTTCTTCCAAGTGCCCAAGTAACAGACGGTTGCTCAAGAACCACAGTAGAGTAATCCCAAGTGTAGAGCAAAGCTTTCAATGATGGAGAACTGATAGCGCAGCAAGAACTCTAGCAAGAAGTTTGTTCAGCAAAAACTACGCAGCTCTTCTCCGCTACGCAGCTTAAGTCTCTCCACTGATCGCCAGGTCATCTCACTGCAGCCTCCAGCTGCTCACCTGCAACCACCAGCCTACCACTAAGCTCTCCTGGACTCCCTGAGCTTCCCTCAGCCTAGCCTCAGTCAGCAGCTCCAGCAGCGCCAGCAACCATTGCAACCTGAGATGGCAAATGGACAAACCTGCTCCAAGGAAAGACCTCCATTGACTCTCCTTGAGTGTTTGAATCCATCCCTGTCACCTGCACACTTAATCAGAGCATTAGCACAGCAAATCAGCAGTGAATCAAGTATCAGAGATTAAGCACAGAGAAATCAGATGTGTTCAGACGCGATCAGAGCGTCTGACAGTGCATTTTGAATTAAAGTGATCGGTCACCGGACCGATCCAGAGCTCGTGGATCGGTCACCGGACCGATCCACCACTTTGCTGGGACTCCCAACTTTCGCAACCACATGAGCCTGATCGGTCACCAGACCGATCAGGCTGTGACCTGATCGGTCACTAGACCGATCAGGAAGCTCGCTGACCGATCAGGCTTCGGCCTGATCGGTTATAAGACGGAGTCCGCGACACTTGATCGTTCACCAGAACGGTCTGAACAGTGTTCCAGATCGGTCACCAGACCGATCAGGAGCATATCAGTAAGGTTCCCAAAACCTACTGGATGCTCCCTGATCGGTCACCGGATCGATCAGGAGCAGAGCAGCAGGGGAACTCAACTCACTGTGTGCTCCCTGATCGGTCACCAGACCGATCAGGAGCTGAGCGGTGAGTGAACTGCACACTCCCTGATCGGTCACCAGACCGATCAGGAGCAGAGCAATAGGTTCCCAACCTCACTGTGTGCTCCCTGATCGGTCACCAGACCGATCAGTCATCGCTGGATCGGTCACCAGACCGATCCACGAAGGGACACCGTGCCAACTTCCCTGATCGGTCACCAGACCGATCCAGGCAAGGTCAAATCTCCTCTAAGTCATGAGAACAAGACTCCGACCCATCTCTGACTCGTGCCATGCCCAGCTTCACTCACTGGGACTTCAACCTAGCTCTCCAAGCTAGGGCCTGGCTTCACTCACCAGGGTTTCAGTCACCCGGCTTCACTCACCGGGACCCGGCCTCACTCACCGGGATTTCATCCAACCTAGCCCTCCGGGCTAGGACCTGACCCTCCAAGCCAGGATTTCATCAACCTAGCCCTCCAAGCTTGGACCTGGCCCTCCAAGCCGGGATTTTTTTCACACCTAACCCTCCAGGTTAGGACTTTTTAACACCTAGCCCTCCAAGCTAGGACTTTTCACACCTAACCCTCTAGGTTAAGACTTTTCAACACCTAGCCCTCCAAGCTAGGACTTTTCACACCTAACCCTCCAGGTTAGGACTTTTCAACAAGGTAGCCTAGTCCACGACCAGGACTTAATCCCAATCATCTTATCATCCTAAACTAAAATCGGTGTCAACACCAAAACCACAATCAGGGCCATACTGCATCAACAATCTCCCCCTTTTTGTTGTTTGACAATCCCGATTTAAGTTTAGGTATTAGATCAATTGAAGTCCATTCAATTTTCATAAGGGAATCAAGATCCTCCCCCTATAATAACCTCAAACTTAATCTCTTGGATCGAGAGAAACGATAGAGGGGGGGTGAATATCGTAAAACATTCGGATTAAGAAGTAGAGAAGGCACAGCGGAAATTAACACAAACACACGCAAACACCAAGGTTTTTACTTGGTTCGGAGTCGCGGTCAGCTCCTACTCCAAGGCCCACGGTCGTTGACCATTTTCTGTGGGCAATTCTATATGTGCGCAAAAACAGTTTACAAGAAGTATTACAAGACTAGTGCAGTAAACTTTAAAAGAACCTCTTCGTTATCAACGCCCGTTGTAGATTGTATTTTCGGAGCAGAGGGACGTTGTCGGCGCTTGTATCTCGAGTCGGGAGGTTTCCGGAGCAGAGCGTGAGCGTAGAAGAGCGTGAATGCGTTGAAAGAATTGATTGCTGAAAGCCTTGGGGTCGAGGGCCTTTTTATAGCCCCTGGGGGCGTCCGGAACGTCGGGGGCGCCCCCCCACGTGTCAGCTAATCCGAGTTCCTCTCGGTCAGCTCTGATCCATTCAATCTCGGGATCAGGCTTTGACGGGGGCGCCCGGGATGCTGGGGGCGCCCGGGTTGACTGGGTCACCTCTTATCCGTTTGGCTTCGCTGGCTTCTGCTTCGTTAGCTTAAACTGGGGGTGCCCGGGACGCTGGGGCACCCGGGAGCACGGGGGCGCCTCGCCCATAAGCTGCCGAAGTACTTCTTTTACTTCATCTATTTTGTGTTCACCTTGGGGGCGTCCGGGACACTCCGGGTGCCCTACTCAGCTGCTGCCTCACTCCTTTGAGGCTCTCTGAGCTGCAGACACTCGTTCCTTCGGTCCTGTATCCAGGGTTAGTCCAAAACAACATAAAGCAATAATATGTTAGTTTTATACAGCCTTAGCTGTCTTGGTTCTGACTTTGAGTCTCCCAAATGGAGCCCTAGGTCGAACCGACGCCTACTGTTCCCTCGACGGGGAACGCGTCCTCACCTACTCCTCTCGGGAGAATTTACCTGATGCCAACCGGCTCCTCCGGTTGGACTTTTGCCCAGCAGTCCTTCGCTAGGTGCCTAGCTGTCCTTCGCCAGGTCTTCAGTACCAAGCCATCCTTCGCCTGGTGCCTAGCAGTCCTTCGCTAGGTCTTTGTATCCTGGCATTCCTTCGCCAGGTGCCTAGCAGTCCTTCGCTAGGGCTTTGTATCCTGGCATTCCTTCGCCAGGTACCTAGCAGTCCTTTGCTAGGACTTTGTATCTTGGCATTCCTTCGCCAGGTGCCTAGTAGTCCTTTGCTAGGACTCTTCATGCACACTTGAGTAACATGTTAGATAAACATTATACCTTAACTTTTGAACCCTTTTGCCATTATCAAAACACAGGTTCAACTTGGGTGCTTTCTGCACCAACAATCTCCCCCTTTTTGATTTATGGCAACTCTGGTTCAAAAAGTTAAGTTAATCAGAACAAGTAAACTGAAATTTTGTTTCCTCCCCCTGGCAGGAATCTCCCCCTAGATTTTTCAAAAGTTCGTGGGATTTTTGAAAATATATTCTAAGTCTAAAGATGGATTTTACTTAGAATAATTTTTAACTTAAACTTTAAAGACATATTTTCCGAAATAATTTTGGTTGTGCACTTTTGGAAAATTTATACTTGTAGAAAATTTTAAGTTTAAATACTTAGATAAATTTGAAAACTTAAGTTTAAAGTACTAAGAAAGCTTTGAAAACTTTTAAATACTTAGAAAACCTTAGTACTTTTGAAAAATGAATTAAGTACTTTTTGAATATAGAGTTTGAAATTTTGGATTTAGAGAAAAACTTTTAAACTCTCCTTTCCTATCTCTCCCCCTTTGCCATATATCAAAAACAAAGAAGTATAGCAGAAACAGGATAATTAAATTGTATAAAAGAAAATAATAACTTGCATAATTCGTTGTACTGAATCAGTTCAGGATATGAATTAAACCAAATCAGTTTCAATTTTCTCTTTTAGGGTCCTGTCTAACCCAATTAGCTACTTACTAACTGCTATAAGCAGTAATTTTCGCTACGGTTAGTCAAGTTAAGTGTTCTGTTCAAGTTAGATTTTCTAAACTTGACACTTAACTTGATTACTGTGTAAGTTGTATTTAGTGCCCCAATTACTGCAGATGCACTGACTTAAAGCATCTTGAATTAAGACAAAGACCTAAGCATCTCAACCCATTCTAGGTTATCAATCAAAAGTACCCTAAGGTTCTTGTGAAATGCTGGCTTCTAAATCTATAGGTGCATGCAGTTCTAGGGTTAGGGCCTAGGATAAGTCCATTTGCGAAAAAGCCCTAGTTTTGAAAGGGGTAGTTTTTTTAAAAAAAACTTAAGTCGAAAAATTTATTTATTTTAAAACTTTTCAAAAGTAAGTAAAAGCTGATTTTGAGAGCATTTTAAAAACTACTTTAAAAGCTAATTTTGAAATGAGTAAGAAAACCAACAGTAGACTAAATCTATTCTACCAAGCATAATCCTAACTGCCTTCTTAGTGAGCTGAACTCAGACTCAGGTAGGGGTTTGGTGAATATATCAGCTAAGTTAGATTTAGAGTCTACATGCTTAAGGACTATCTCACCCCTGACTACATGATCTCTTACAAAGTGGTGTTTAACTTCTATGTGTTTAGTTCTGGAATGTTGGATTGAGTTCTTAGTTAGATTAATTGAGCTTATATTGTCAATGAATACCTGAGTTTGGGTGTAGTTGAGCTGGAAGTCCTTAAGAGTGTGCATCATCCATAAAAGTTGTGCTACGCATTCTCCTAAGGCAACATATTCAACTTCAGTTGTGGATAGGGCTACACAGTGTTGTTTTCTGCTGCACCAACTTACTAGACTATTTCCTAACAGTTGGCAGCTTCCACTTGTGCTCTTTCTATCTAATTTACAACCAGCATAGTCAGAGTCCGAGTATCCTGACAAATCAAAGGTTGAGGTTCTAGGGTACCAAATCCCTACATTTAGGGTGCCCTTCACATATCTTAGTATTCTTTTTAGGGCTGCTAAGTGCGTTTCCTTAGCACAGGTTTGGTATCTAGCGCACATCCCTACAGCAAAAAGAATGTCAGGTCTGCTGGCTGTAAGGTACAGTAGACTTCCTATCATACTTCTATAGAGTTTAAGGTCTACTGGTTTACCATCAGGGTCACTATCTATTTTTATATTAGTGGCCATGGGGGTACTTATGCTTTTAGAGTTATCCATTTTAAATTTCTTTATTAGCTCCTTAGCGTATTTGGATTGATGGACATAGTTTCCATCCCTAGTTTGTTTAATTTGTAACCCTAGGAAAAAGTTAAGCTCACCAACTAAGCTCATTTCAAATTTATTTTCCATTATTTTAACAAATTCTTTTAGAATGTTTGAGTTGGTGGACCCAAAGATTATATCATCTACGTAGATTTGGGCAATATATATCTTTTCCTAGGGTCTTAATAAATAAGGTTGAGTCAATTTGTCCTTGTTTAAATTCTTTAGAAATTAAGTAAGTTGATAAGCGTTCATACCAGGCCTAGGTGCTTGTTTTAGTCCATATAGTGCTTTAGTGAGTTTGTAAACATGGTCAGGTCTTTCTAAGTCCTCAAACCCAGGAGGTTATCATACATAAACTTCTTCTTTAATGAATCCATTTAGAAAGGCTGACTTTACATCCATTTGGTATAGCTTAAATCCTTTATGGGATGCAAAGGCTAATAACATCCTAATGGACTCAAGTCTAGCTACTGGGGCATATGTTTCGTCGTAATCTAACTCTTCTACTTGGCTAAATCCCTTTGCTACTAAGCGGCTTTATTTCTGACTATTTCTCCTTGATCATTTAGCTTGTTCCTAAAGACCCACTTAGTGTCAATGATGGATTTGCCTTCAGGTTTAGGTACTAGTTCCCAGACTTGGTTCCTCTCAAATTGGGCTAATTCTTCTTGCATAGCTATGATCCAATCAGGATCAGGTAGGGCTTCATCTATAGTCTTAGGTTCTATTTTTGAAATCATTGCTATTTGACTAAGGTTTCTATAGGAGAATCTGGTCCTAACTCCTAGAGTTGGATCACCCACAATTTGATCGGTTGGGTGACTGAGTCTGGGTTTCTTGATTTTTCTAGAACTTGGTTCAGCCTCAGGTTCGGCTGGTCGGTTTGGTTCACTATTTGATTCAACTCTTTGAGCTGGTTCGATTATTGGTTCAATAATTGGTTCATTTGACTCACTAGTTGGTTCAATAGTTAGTTCGTTTATGGGTTCAATTAAGGATTCACCAACTTGTTGATTATCTTCTTGATTAGTGTTTGATGAAGTTGGATTTGGATTTAAGTTAATTTCTTCATCGAATATTAGGTTGGTTGTTTCTTCGATTTTTTTGGTTTGGTTGTTGTAAACCCTATAGGCTCTACTTGTTGTTGAATATCCTAGGAAGATGCCTGGGGTTGACTTAGACTAGAATTTTCCTAAGTAGTCTTTGGTGTTTAGGATATGGACTTTGCATCCAAAGACCCTTAGGTAGTGTAGATTTGGAAGTCTATGGTAATATAGTTCATAGGGTGTTTTGTTGTGTCATTTGTTAATCAGGACCTTATTTTGGATGTAGCAAGCCGTAATAATTGCTTCTGCCCAATATTGGTTGGCTAAGTTAAATTCATTGAGCATAGCCCTAGCGGCTTCCTGTAGAGTTCTATTTTTTCTTTCGACTATCCCATTCTGTTGGGGGGTTCTAGGACACGAAAATTCATGTATGTATCCATTTACCTTACAGAACTCCTCGAACCGTTGATTTTCAAATTCTCCCCCGTGGTCACTCCTAAGTCTTTTGATTTTAGTATCGTTTTGATTTAAATTAATTTACAGAATTCATTAAATAGGTTTAGGGTTTCATCTTTAGTCTTTAGAAACCTAACCCAGGTAAACTTGAGTAATCATCAACTATTACTAAGCAGTACCGGTTTCCGCTTAGTGACTTGGCTCCGTGTGAATCAAATAGGTCAAGGTGCAGGAGCTCAAGAGTGGTTTGAGTTAGATCAGATTGAATTAGTTTGTGATTAGATCTGGTTTGTTTACCTTGATTGCATGATTCACATATTAAGTTTTCATGATTTTTAATTTTGGGAATACCTTTAATTAGGCCAAGTTGGGTGATTTTTGAAATAATTCTTAGGTTAGTGTGACCTAGTCTCCTATGCCAGAGGTTTGATTGTTCTAACTGAGTTAACATGCATTTAGGTACAAGGGGGAGGTTTATAGTGTAAACATTATTTTTCCTAGTGCCCTTAAGCATGATTTCTGAGTCTTGTACGTTTCTAATCAGGCAGTTAGAATTATTGAAGGTGACTATATAACCAGAATCACATAACTGACTTATGCTAAGCAAGTTAAAATTGAAGTTTTCAACTAAAAGAACTTTCTTAATAACAAAGTCAGATTTAAGTTCAATATTACCTGACCCAATTACTTTGAGTGTAGCATTGTTGCCAAATGCCACTAAGCCTAGGTTCTTGAACTTGAGTTTGGTGAATTTCAATTTATCTCCAGTCATGTGTCTGGAGCAACCGCTATCCAACATCCAGTGGTCCAAATCTTTATGTTCTTACACATAAAGAGTTTTGTTGATTTGGATCCAATTAGAGTCAGGAATAGCTTAAATTGATTTTCACTGCCTAGTCTGTCTCACCCAAATCTAGGGTTTTCAATCACGTTAGCCTTACAAGTTTTGTGAGACAGGTTTTGATAAAAGAATTTTTGAGAAAAACATGATTTATTTTGAAAAACTTAATTAATTTTGAAAACAATTAAATTTATTTTGAAAAGAATGTTTAAATCTACAACTAACTGAAAATTTATGTTAGATTCGAATTTAACAGAGACTAGTTTGAATTTAAATTTCAAAGATTGGCTTCCAGGTCTTGGCGAGGCACTAGGCCTTCTTTGGCTGTAGCCTTATTGGATCATCAACCCTTTCCTTGACAAAGTCTTTCAGTGAAATTTCATTTTCAAAATTAATCTTTGAAAAATTCTGGTCTAACTAGTTTGGGTCTTGGATCGGTAGCTTCGGCTAGTTTCACCAGTCTAAAGAGACCAAGTAGAGAATACTTGACCTTATTAGAATTGGTTTCCCTAACGTACTATCATCTCACCGCCACCCAATACTATGTTGTTCAAATTTCAGTTAAGTTGGTTCAGTCCTTAAACTAACCATTCCTAAATCTAAACATGGTAAATTGCAGGAATTAAGTAAACAAGCCAATTGCAATCAAGAATTGAATTTTATCTAACAATAAATATTATTTTTAATTTGGCTCCCCCTGGACTAAAGCCACGATAATGGTCTGGCAAGATGTGAATCTTGTCCTTGGGGATCCAGTATTGATTTGATCCAGTTTGTTTGTTCAGGCATAGTTTGGGTACCCATGCTTGAACTTTAGGTCTGGACTGGTTCAGTACAGCAAAGTAGGATCTTTATCTAGATTTGGTTCTATAACCTAGTCCGGATCGATTTAGAACCGACTTCTGTTTTCCAAGAATCATGTCAAGACCCTTGGAACCAGAAGTGAATCGTTCTAAAGTTGATCTAAGGTCCTTAACCTGAGTTTTCAGGGAGGAGTTCTCTTTCTCAAGTTTTTCAACTTGAGTAGAGGTTCCTTCTTGAACCTTCTCAGTTAAGGGTCTAGAGTCAGCTCCCTCTTTCAGGAGTTTTACTTCCTGTCGGAGGGATTCGACTCGGAGTTTAGCTTTCGCCAAATCTCGAGAAAGATAAGAAATTAACTCATTTAACTGACTTCTAGTAAAACCACTTACCTTGATTTCGCCGTCCTCTGAAAATGTCAGTCTGCCGTCATCCTGTTCTGATTCTGATTCGGTCTCGACTTTTTCTGAGGCGGTTAGTGCGAGTAGGTTTGACTGTGGGACCTCTTCTTCTTCTTCGGAGGAGGACTCGTCCCACGTTGCCTGAAGTGCCTTTTTCCTTCTATTCTTCTTGGTCTCCTTTAGGTTCGGACACTACGTCTTGTAGTGACCCTTCTTCTTGCACTCGTAGCAGGTCACGTTGGGCTTGTTCTTTTCATTTGCGGGTTCAGCTGGTTCGTCCTTTCTTCTGCTGGCTTTCCATCTGTTGGTTTGGTTCTTCAATTCCTTGTAGTAGTTTCGGGCCAGTCGGACCAGCTTTGGTCGATCTCCTTCTTCGTCTTCTGAGTCTGAGTTAGACTCGGGTTCAGGTTGAGGCTTCTTCTTGGTTGTCCTTCCAGTTTTACCTGCAACAAAGGCAATACCTTTCTCGGCCAGATTGCAGTTAGTCTGTTCATGTAATTCTAATTTAGAGAACAATTCATCTAATTTAATTTTTGAAAGGTCCCTTGAAACCTTGTATGCATCTACCATAGATGCCCACAAGGTGTTTCTCGGGAAAACATTTAAAGCGTACCTTATTAGGTCACGGTTTTCTACCTTGTGACCGATGGTGTGTAGTCCGTTCATCAATTCCTGAATTCGGGCGTGGAGTTGAGCTGCTGTTTCGTTGTCGTTCATCTTGATCATGTATAGCTTGTTCAGAAGGAGATCTCTCTTGTTGATCCGAGTGTCTGAAGTTCCTTCGTGCAGCTCAATCAGTTTCCCCCACAGTTCCTTGGCACTGTTGAATGGACCCACCCGGTTCAGCTCCTCTTTTGTTAAGCCGCATTGGAGGGTTTGGGTCGTCTTTGCATCAGCTTCAATATTCCATTTCAGAGCGGTGTCCCACTCTGTGTAAGTTTGAGGTACTCCTTCAGCATTTTTTGGAATCTCCAGTCCGGACTGGATGATTATCCACATGTCCACCTGAGTTTTCAGGTGGACCTCCATTCTGCTCTTCCAGTAGGAGAAGTCCTCCCCACTGAAGAGAGGTGGTCTTGCAGTGCTGAAGCCTTCTTGCATGACCATTTTATCTGAAACTAAGAAAGAGAAAGAGATATCCCAAGGCTTGGTCTTGGATTAGTAGTGCGGGAAGTAAAAGAAGAATATTTTTTGAGGGGTGTTGCACCAACCTCGATTAACGAGAAAAATTTCGAACGGGAAAACAAATAAAAAAAATTCGAAAAAAAAATCTGAAAAATTCTCAAATTGGTGGTTGCACCAAATTTGAGCTTCCCCGCTCTGATACCACTTGTTGGATCGAGAGAAACGATAGAGGGGGGGTGAATATCGTAAAACGTTCGGATTAAGAAGTAGAGAATGCACAGCGGAAATTAACACAAACACACGCAAACACCAAGATTTTTACTTGGTTCGGAGTCGCGGTCGGCTCCTACTCCAAGGCCCACGGCCGTTGACCGTTTTCTACGGGCAATTCTATATGTGCGCAAAAACAGTTTACAAGAAGTATTACAAGACTAGTGTAGTAAACTTTAAAAGAAGCTCTTCGTTACCAACGTCCGTTGTAGATTGTATTTTCTGAGCAGAGGGACGTCGTCGGCGCTTGTATCTCGAGTCGAGAGGTTTCCGGAGCAGAGCGTGAGCGTAGAAGAGCGTGAATGCGTTGAAAGAATTGATTGCTGAAAGCCTTGGGGTCGAGGGCCTTTTTATAGCCCCTGGGGGCGCCCGGAACGTCGGGGGCGCCCCCCACGTGTCAGCTGATCCGAGTTCCTCTCGGTCAGCTCTGATCCCTTCAATCTCGGGATCAGGCTTTGACGGGGGCGCCCGGGACGCTGGGGGCGCCCGGGACGCTGGGTCACCTCTTATCCGTTTGGCTTCGCTGGCTTCTGCTTCATTAGCTTAAACTGGGGGCGCCCAGGAGCATGGGGGCGCCCCGCCCATAAGCTGCCGAAGTACTTCTTTTGCTTCATCTATTTTGTGTTCACCTTGGGGGCGCCCGGGACACTCCGGGCGCCCTACTCAGCTGCTGCCTCACTCCTTTGAGGCTCTCTGAGCTGCAGACACTCGTTCCTTCGGTCCTGTATCCAGGGTTAGTCCAAAACAACATAAAGCAATAATATGTTAGTTTTATACAGTCTTAGCTGTCTTGGTTTTGACTTTGGGTCTCCCAAATGGAGCCCTAGGTCGAACCGATGCCTACTGTTCCCTCGACGGGGAACGCGTCCTCACCTACTCCTCTCGGGAGAATTTACCTGATGCCAACCGGCTCCTCCGGTTAGACTTTTGCCCAGCAGTCCTTCGCTAGGTGCCTAGCTGTCCTTCGCCAGGTCTTCAGTACCAAGCCGTCCTTCGCCTGGTGCCTAGCAGTCCTTTTTTTTCTTTTCGGTGCCTAGCAGTCCTTCGCTAGGCTTTGTATCCTGGCATTCCTTCGCCAGGTGCTTAGCAGTCCTTCGCTAGGGCTTTGTATCCTGGCATTCCTTCGCCAGGTGCTTAGCAGTCCTTTGCTAGGGCTTTGTATCCTGACATTCCTTCACCAGGTGCCTAGCAGTCCTTCGCTAGGGCTTTGTATCCTGGCATTCCTTCGCCAGGTGCCTATCAGTCCTTTGCTAGGACTCTTCCTGCACACTTGAGTAACATGTTAGATAAACATTATACCTTAACTTTTGAACCCTTTTGCCATTATCAAAACACAGGTTCGACTTGGGTGCTTTCTGCACCAACATAATCAACCATTCTCTCCCCCTTTGTCAAACATCGAAAAAAGGGCATGGTTATTAAGTTTTAACATAACTCCCCCTCAATCAAGGGTCTCCCCCAAAACCCAAAATAATCAAAGGTAAACTTTTGAATTGCATATGAATGACATATACCATAAATGTATCATGGCAACAATGTATATGCATCATACGACAATAAGTGTGAACTGCACATGAAACCATATACAGAATTATATCATGGTCAAACATGTATATGTTTCATATGACAAGTAAGGAATATATCTGTATCTGACATATAATCCTGATTGGTCTCCGGACCGATCAGGTTTGTTGATTATTTGATACAGAAATATTTCTTATTAGTCGGGGGAGCGATCAGATTTCAGAAAAATTTCTGAAACCCTAATACATTCCTGATCAGACTGCATTAATAGTTTGCATTCCAAAACAAGGATGTAGACTCCATTGATATTCGACATTCCAGAAACATTTCTGAAACACGACATTAAGAACAAGAGCTATGACTCAACAAACCCTTTCTTATGAATTTGAACATTCCAACATAGGTTTGTATCAAATTAAGTTTCGTTCCAAGTATGATTAGCCAAACCTCATTTTAACACTTGACGTTTCAGAAACATTTCTGAGAATCAAGGGTCTCAAAAAATTCCTCCCCATATTTTACCACTTGAACATATTTGTACTCCCTTAGTACCAGGTTTGTACCAATAGAGGATCAAGTGTGTTTCAATTGTAATTGGTTTGTATCAGATTTGTTGGTAGTATGACCACTAAACTGATACAATTCGATGAAGGGGGATAGGACTAAGGAGCTTTGACCCAATCAGGGGATTTGCTGATCAGAATTGTTCTGATCGATCACAGAGGAATCCCTGATCGGTCGGTGGACCGATCAGGTTCGACACAGAATGTTTTCTGAAACTGATCAGTTTCAGAAATAGATTTGTTTCAACTCTTAGCCTTTCTCAAACCCTAATTCAATTGGTTCTAATTTGTTTGATTCTAAGAAGGGTTTCCCTTAAAAAAATGTATTTTCCCATGTCATCAAAGAGAATTGTTTCCTTGTGATTTAAGTTTTTTTTCAAAACCAACTTGTATCCATTTAGGTATTAACAAAGAAAGCATGATCAAAGAACACATTTTCCCAAGTCATTAAGCTCATGTTCTTGTCTATCAACGCCTTATGAGTGATCAATTCAAATAAACCAATGAGGAAGTTGTAATGTATTCATCTTGTCCTTAAACAAAATTTTCATGCCATAGATTAATATTAACAACACATACATCAAGGTCATGGCATTTTCAACTAGGTTCAACTCCAAAATATTAATAACAACTTAAGCCTAAACCTTAAGCTCACGTTTTTGTCTATTGATGTCTTATTATCACAAATTATGTATTGATATTTGTCTTAGCATGCATTCATGTTGTATAACATATACAAGAAAATAGACTCCTTAGGCTTGACATAAGGCATATCATAAACCATGAATTGCTGGAAAACATAAATTGCAACAATAAACCTCATTATCCTAAACAATCCATGGCAAGAGTAAGTTATATGTCACCCTAAACCATTCATGTGAAAAACTTATTTATTTATTTTGAAGCATGGATATACTATCATTTGTTGCATAATAAGTTTCCTTATTGCCCAAATGAGATTTCATAAATCACTAGCCAAGGGATCTTCTTATTATAAGAACTAAGACAATGAAGCTCAAAGCATTTAATTCGAATTTTCCATAACCAACCATGTGAATGATAATTTTTTTCTTGGTCATGGGTTTAGAGCACCAAATATCAACCTCCCATGTTGATAAATGCTCCCCCTCAAATAAAGCTTATACAATTCTAAAGATGGAGGTTTTAGGTACCTAAATTTTGGGACCTAATGCATCTTTAATGAAGGACTTTAGCACCCATGCCTTAGTCACTTTCTTTTTGACTTTTTGAACCCTAGAAACATGTTGTGATCTATTATAGGTTCTAGACATCAACGATATGAAACTTGATTCTTTAGATTGGTAACCTAAGCCAACCTTGTTGTAAACCGCTTTTTGTGAATTCAAGATCATATCTAAGGTTTTTGAGTCAATTGAAAGCTTCTCAAGAATATTCTTGAGATTTTCAATTTCGCTTCTTAGAGTCTTATTTTCATTTTCAAGGGATTCATCATGTAAATCATTTATTGCCTCATCCTTAGAGGTTTTCAATTGTTTTACCTCTAATCTTAACAATTTAACTTTGGCCTTAGATTTCTTTAACAAACTAGTTAAACATGCTATTGTGCTATAGCATTTGTCTAACTCGGGAGAGATTACCTCTTCATCATCCGAAGATGATGAAGGCGCGGTTGAGGAGCTTCTTGATTCATTGTCACTCTCCTTGGATGACTCTTCTAAGGCCACTAGAGCCACATGACAGTAGATCCTCTCCTTCTCCATTTTCTTCTTTTCCTTTCCTGTCACAAAAGCAACCCCTTTCTCTTCGGGGCTTTGGTTAGAGATCTCATGCAATTCTATCTCACAAAATAGATCTTCTAACTTAACAAAGGAAAGATCCTTATACACCTTGTGGGCATCCACCATGGATGACCACAAAGTATTCCTTGGAAAAGCTTTTAGGACATACCTCACAAGGTCGCGGTTCTCGACCTTTTCATCAATAGAGTGGAGACCATTCAATACCTCTTTGAATCTGCTGTGGAGTTCACTTACGGTCTCACTCTCCTTCATGGAGAGATTTTGAAGTTGGTTGAGGAACAAGCCCCTCTTTGCTATTCTTGAATCTCAGGTTCCTTCATGGAGTTCAATGAGCTTGTTCCACAAATCTTTTGCACTTGAAAATGGACCAACCTTGATTAGTTGGTCTTTGTTCATGCCACATTGTAAGGTCACCACCGCCTTCGCGTCGGCTTCACTCTTCCGGGTTTGCTCAGCCGACCAACGCCATGATTCTAATTCTTTGCCTTCATCGTCCTTTGGAGGGGTAAAACCCTCCTTCAAAGCGAACCAAGTGTTGATATCTATCTTTAGATAGTACTCCATCTTCGATCTCCAATATTGAAAATCTGCTCCATCGAAGAAGGGAGGTCGAGTGGTGCTAAAACCTTCTCTCAACGCCATTGATGATAGCTCTCGGTTGTTAATCCGCTTGTACAGAGCTCCTAGCTCTGATACCACTTGTTGGAACTTGGATGGCTAGAGAGGGGGGGGTGAATGTAGCCAGACACCGAAACTTAGCACTTTTTAAGTTTTCTGCACTTAAACGTTTAGTAGCACAGCGGAAGCAATAAAAACAGAGTATGCAGAATTTAAAACCTAAGCTAAGAACAACCACCAAACACTAACAAAGAGGATTTACAAGGTTTGGGGATAACTTGCCCCTACTCCTTGGCGTGCCTGTAAGGTGGGCGATCCCTTGATCGTCGGCAGATCAAGCCCCGGAAAATTCGGATAGAATGCAACCTCCTTCTCGGTGGAGTAACCTCTCTACAGCGTTTCAAGATGATGAAGTATAAAGTACAGGAAACACAAGAAGGATCTTACTTAGCACTTAGAACCACAAGAACACAAGCAAACTTCTCCCGAGCTCCACCCAGCGCAGATCTCACGCAAGAACTCCCTTCTTCGTGTCTTCTCGTTGATGGACTCAAGCTCCTTGTTTCTTCTTCCAAGTGCCCAAGTAACAGACAGTTGCTCAAGAACCACAGTAGAGTAATCGCAAGTGTAGAGCAAAGCTTTCGATGATGGAGAACTGATAGCGCAGCAAGAACTCTAGCAAGAAGTCTGTTCAGCAAAAACTACTCAGCTCTTCTCCGCTACGCAGCTTAAGTCTCTCCACTGATTGCCAGGTCATCTCACTGCAGCCTCCAGCTGCTCACCTGCAACCACCAGCCTACCACTGAGCCCTCCTGGACTTCCTAAGCTTCTCTCAGCCTAGCCCCAGTCAACAGCTCCAGCAGCTCCAGCAACCGTTGCAACCTGAGATGGCAAATGGACAAACCTGCTCCAAGGAAAGACCTCCATTGACTCTCCTTGAGTGTTTGAATCCATCCCTGTCACCTGCACACTTAATCAGAGCATTAGCACAGCAAATCAGCAGTGAATCAAGTATCAGAGATTAAGCGCAGAGAAATCAGATGTGTTCAGACGCGATCATAACGTCTGACAGTGCATTTTGAATTAAAGTGATCGGTCACCGGACCGATCCAGGGCTCTTGGATCGGTCACCGTGTTAGTATTGTGAGAGAAGTGTCCTAAGGCAATCGCCTTATGAATGTAATCATTTATTTTAATAAATGAATATTCACTATTTGAGTATACATGCTTGTGTATTTGATTGAGATCTTAAACTCATTTACTGAATGTCCACAATACAATTCACAGCATGAGAGAATTTGTGATGAATTCACAACTAGTGATTATCTCTACATGTGCAATTGTGAAGTATTGAAATTGTCCCTAGTCGATGAATTGATAAATACAGACATTATCAATTCTGTTGAGATTAGCATGGGTTATTCTCTAATCAGCTGATTCTCACTGGCTGGTGACATTGGGATGTCCGGAGATAAACATGAATGCTAGTTAAGGGAACTAGTTCATTGGAGTGACTGGCTGTAAAACTTCATATGGTAATCTACATATAAATATGTCAATGAAGTTCTTACTGCAGCTTAAGTGCGATGTTCCTTTGACTTGCGGTGTTCAAGTCATCTTGGTCATGAGACTTATACTTTGACATCTTAAGCAAGCATCTCTAAGGAGGTGTGGACCCAGGATGGTTGGGTATAAGCCGAAGTGCCCGATGATGTTTGAACAGCCTACAAAGGATTCACCACTCCTTGCGAGGAGATGTATACCCAAGGCCTATCGTCGGATTGTTACTCGAAGCCTCTAGCTAGAGCATCACATGTTCAGAGTATAAATCTCTCAGAAACAAGAGAGTAACTAGAATCCGTAGGACGAGAAAAACATTGCTTGGGCTAGGTGTGACGCAGTCAGCCTAGTGGGGACTGACACACATAGACCGTGTCCTGAACCAAGTGGGTATAAGATGGTGAAGAGAATGGGGCATGATTCATTATAGCTGCTGAAGGGTTTCAGAATAATTTCTGAGGTCAACCGTTGATCTTTTGATTAATTGGGGATCATGATGTACTACTAGGTGCCACTCATGATCATTCTATAATTGGTTAATTATAGACGGCCAACATAAATCGAAAGCCTATTTAGTCACACGCACTACAAGTAATCCGAGGGATTTAAAACGAGTTGAAAATTGGATTTTCTGATCAAGAGAGATAAGTCGAATTTGAATTTTTCAGAGACGCATCGGAAGCATAAAATGGCTAAGTCTTTTAAAGACTTATTAGACGAATTAAATGAGTTTAATTCGTATGGTATAGGCTTGGGTTTGGCCGGCCAAAGAGGGTCCCCACCCTCTTTGTTTGGCCGGCCACATTAAAAGGGGAGAACCAAATTATTTGGTTCAAATTATAAAATAAACCGAGCGTGGTTTGTTTTATAAAATTATGGATAATATATATAAATTTATATAAAGCGAAGTTTGGTTTATTATTTTCATGGAAATTAAAATAAACTTTGAATAGTTTATTTTATTTTATAAAATCAATTATGAATTGATTTTTCCATGATAAGAAAAATTTATATAATAAATTTCTTGTGAAAATTTATTCCATAATAAAAAGGGAGACATGGTTGTTTTATTATAAATTAAATTATGATAAAAACTTGGCATGATGGAATAATTCATAGAAAAATTTATATGATAAATTTCTTATGAAAATTTATTCCATAAAAAGGAGACTTGGCGATTGAGAGGCTATTATATAAAGGAACCAAGGCAAGGTTTGGAAATTAATCTAAGAGATCTAGAAATAAGCTCTCTCTGTCTCTCCTTCTCTCCCTCTCCCTCCTCTAGTGCCGCCGACCCTAAAAGGAGGACCCCTTTGTTGCCGTGAGCTTCATCCACCAAGCAGCTGCCGAAGAAAAAGAAGAAGCGGGCGCAACTTCTTCCTTCCTCCCGGAATCTTGATTCCGTTCTTCGTTTGGTGGTTAGTCTTCCCATCTCTCTCTTGGTATTCTTGTCGTGCCTTTGGAGAATCTAGCAGTTCTTGTCGGCACGAAACTCGTGGCTTTGCGAAGTCATCCCGAAGAAAACTCGGCGTGGACGCGAATATAGGCGGAGCTTCCAAGGGACGCTTACAGTTGGATCTCGTCCCTTCCTTCGAGTTACGCGAGGTATTAAGTAAATTAGTTTACTTTCTAGAAAATTTTAATATATGATCATGTCTACACAATATTAGGTTGCATGCTTAGATGTGTGGTTAAATAATTTGGAAAATTATTTATGCTAAATCTTCCGCTGCACGTAATAAAATTTAAAATTACGAACCTGCATCCATGTCAACATGCACCCGGTCCCAACACACCGGACCGATCCACCGCTTTGCTGGGACTCCCAGCTTTCGCGGCCACACGAGCCTGATCGATCACCAGACCGATCAGGCTGTGACCTGACCGATTAGGCTCCGGCCTGATCGGTTATAAGACGGAGTCCGCGACACTTGATCGTTCACCAGAACGGTCTGAACAGTGTTCCAGATTGGTCACCAGACCGATCATGAGTAGATCAGTAAGGTTCCCAAAACCTACTGGATGCTCCCTGATCGGTCACCGGACCGATCAGGAGCAGAGCAGCAGGGGAACTCAACTCACTGTGTGCTCCCTGATCGGTCACCAGACCGATCAGGAGCTGAGCGGTGAGTGAACTACACACTCCCTGATCGGTCACCAGACCGATCAGGAGCAGAGCAGTAGGTTCCCAACCTCACTGTGTGCTCCCTGATCGGTCACCAGACCGATCAGTCATCGCTGGATCGGTCACCAGACCGATCCACGAAGGAACACCGTGCCAACTTCCCTGATCGGTCACCAGACCGATCCAGACAAGGTCAAATCTCCTCTAAGTCACGAGAACAAGACTCCGACCCATCTCTGACTCGTGCCATGCCCAGCTTCACTCACTGAGACTTCAACCTAGCCCTCCAAGCTAGGACCTGGCTTCACTCACCAGGGTTTCAGTCACCCGACTTCACTCATCGGGACTCGACTTCACTCACCGGGATTTCATCCATCCTAGCCCTCCAGGCTAGGACCTGACCCTCCAAGCCAAGATTTCATCAACCTAGCCCTCCAAGCTAGGACCTGGCTCTCCAAGTCGGGATTTTTTTCACACCTAACCCTCCAGGCTAGGACTTTTCAACACCTAGCCCTCCAAGCTAGGACTTTTCACACCTAACCCTCCAGGTTAGGACTTTTCAACAAGGTATGCCTAGTCCACGACCAGGACATAATCTCAATCATCTTATCATCCTAAACTAAAATCGGTGTCAACACCAAAACAACAATCAGAATCAGACTGCATCAACACTCATTAGTAGTCTTTGTTCTCAGAAGTGTTGTCCGGGATTGTGGAGAGGTTTCTCCACCCACAAGGAGCTACACGAGCTAGCCGGAGGTCATCCGGGGAGGCATCCACTGACGGATCAGGATCGTCCACCTTACGGGCAGCCGTGGAGTAGGAGTGTCATCTTCGAACCACGTAAATTGGTGTGTCGTCTTAGTTGTTAGTTTATGTTATGTGCTATTCCGCTTGCGCACTAACAACGTGTAGGAAGACGAAATCGAAAAGTTGTTATTCACCCCTTCTAGCAAACGGTCATAGTCCTAACAGTATCTGCCCGATCGGCTGCACCTGGTGTTGGATCTTGGATGGCTAGAGATGGGGGAGTGAATAGCCAGACACATAAATATTCACTTGTTTTAAGTTTCTGCACTTAAGGGTTAGCAGCGGAAGAATACAAGTATAAATGCAGAAACAGAAATGCAGAAACCAAACACAAACTGAAAACCAAACCTGCGCTAACACGAGGATGTACAATGTTCGGGGATAACTTACCCCTACTCCTTGGCGTGCCCGTGAGGTGGGTGATCCCTTGATCGTCGGCAGATCAAGCCCCGAAAATCCGAATATCAAACGTCTCCTTCTCGGTGGAGAAACCTCTCCACACAGATAGTCTCAAGATTATCAGAGATTAAGCATCGAGACAAAAGAAGGCTTACAGAACGCGAGCAAGCGAAGAAGAAAGTTTACAGAGCCCAACACACAACACAGCACCACCCTGGCAAGAGCCTTCACTCAGCTCTTCCTTCTCACGGTGTCTGCTTGCTGATCGTCTCGCAACCTTCTCCACTGGCTCTCGGTTCTTAAGATGCAGAAGAATCAAATGATGCTCAAGAGTATTCAGTCTATCAAGAGTTGCTTCAAGATTCAGAAGGTGATCCCGAGGCTTCTTTGCTAGCCAACACTTAAGCCTCTGCCCATCGCTAGGTCACCAGGCGCGTCTCTGCAGCTCACCAGCTGCTCATCAGCTCGTCTGCAACAACCTATGTTAGTGATATGAGAGAAGTGTCCTAAGGCAATCGCCTTATGATTGTAAACATTTATTTTAATAAATGATAATTCACTATTTGAGTGTACATGTTTGTGTATTTGATTGGGATCTTAAACTCATCTACTGAATGTCCGCAATACAACTCACAGCATAAGAGAATTTGTGATGGGATCACAACTTGTGATTATCTCTAAATGTGCAAATGTGAAGTATTGAAAACATCACTAGTCGATGAATTGATAAAAACGGACACTATCAATTCTGTTGAGACTAGTATGGGTTATTCTCTAATCAGCTGATTCTCACTGGCTGGTGACATTGGGATGTCTGGAGATAAACATGGATGCTAGTTAAGGGAACTAGTTCATTGGAGTGACTAGCTGTAAGACTTCATATGGGAATCTACATGTAGATATGTCAATGAAGTTCTTACTGCAGCTTAAGTGCGATGTTCCTTTGACTTGTGGTGTTCAAGTCATCTTGGTCATGGGGACTTATACTTTAACATCTTAAGCAAGCATCTCCAAGGAGGTGTGGACCCAGGATGATTGGGTATAAGCCGAAGTGCCCGAAGATGTTTGAACAGCCTACAAAGGATTCACCACTCCTTGCGAGGAGATGTATACCCAGGCCTATCGTCGGATTGTTACTCAAAGCCTCTGGCCAGAGCATATCATGTTAAGAGTGCGAGTCTCTTAAATACATGAGAGTAATTAGAAATCCAAAGGACGAGAAAGACACTACTTGGGCTAGGTGTGACGTAGTCAGCCTAGTGGGGACTGACACCATTGACCGTGTCCTGAACCAAGTGGGTATAAGGTGGTGAAGGGAATGGGGCACGATTCATTAGAGCTGCTGAAGGGTTTCAGAATAATTTCTTCTGAGGTCAACCGTTGATCTTTCGATTAATTGGGGATCATGATGTACTACTAGGTGCCACTCATGATCGTTCTATAATTAGTTAATTATAGACGGCCAACATAAATCGAAAGCCTATTTAGTCACACGCACTACGAGTAATCCGAGGGATTTAAAACGAGTTGGAAATTGGATTTTTGATCAAGAGAAATAAGTCGAATCTGAGTTAGTCAGAGGCGCAATGGAAGCTAAAATGGCTAAGTCTTTTGAAGGCTTTTTGGGCGAATTAAATGAGTTTAATTCGCGGCGGTTTGGGTTGGTTTGGCCGGCCAAAGAGGATGTCAAAACCCCTTTGGTGGCCGGCCACAATAAGAGGAGAAAACCAATTAATTTTGGTTTAATTAATAAAATAAATCTAGTGTGATTTATTTTATAAATTATGGATAAATAAATTTGTATAGAGAAATTTATATAAATAAAATTTATAGAAATTTATTCTTTTATGGAAGATTAAAATAATCCATGAATTGGTTTATTTTAATTTTATAAAATCAATTATGAATTGATTTTTCCATAATAAGAAAGTTTATAAATTTCTTATAAAATTTATTCCATAATTTAAAGAGAAGAAGAATTAGTTTTATTATAAATTGGTTTATAATAAAGACTCGGTTTAAACGGAATAATTAATAAGAAAATTTATAAGATAAATTTCTTATAACTAATTCCGTTAAATCTGTTAATTCGGTTTAGAGGAGACTTAGCAAAGGAGTTGCTACTATATAAAGGAACCAAAGGCTAGCCCTTATTCCTAACCAATTGAGTAATTAAGAGATTAATTATTCTCTCCCTCTCTCTCTTAATCTCTTCTCTCTTCTCTTCTTCCCTCTCTTGCCTAGGGCCGGCGCCCACCCTAGAGGATTAGGGCCGGCGCACAAAGGACTCCTTGGAGGAGGCCGTGAGCTTCAAGAAGAAGAAGGAGAACCCGAACCCGTGAGCTTCAAGAAGAAGAAGGAGAACCCGAATACGAAGAAGAAGAAGCGGATAGCGACTCCTCTCTTCTCGGAATTTGATTCCGTTACTTCGTTGGTTAGTTTCCTATCTTTCCTCTCTTGTTCATCTAGTTGTGCCTTCCGAGAATCTAGTAGTTCTCGTCGGCACAAAACTCGTGACTTTGCGAAGTCATCCCGAAGAGAACTCGGCGTGGACGCGAATAGAGGCGGAGCTTCCAAGGGACGCTACGGTTGGATCTCGTCCCTTACTTCGAGTTACGAGAGGTACTTGGTAAATTTGTTTACTTTTCCGCAAAGTTTTATTTTATGATTATGTCAACACAATGTAAGGTTGCATGCTAGATACGAAGTTAAAATAATTTAGGAAATTATTTTATGCAAACTCTTCCACTGCACGTAAAAATTTTGAATTTTACGAACTCGTATCCTTGTCGACATGCACCCGGTCCCAACAACCTCAGCTACTACTGACCTCTTCTGGACTCCTGAACCCTCTTTAGCTGAGCCCCAGGTCAGTCGTCAGCTTGGCCATCCGTTGCTAGCCCGCACCAGAAATCGTTGTAACTTGAGAAAAGAAAACAGCCAAACTTGACGAGGAGAAAGTCTCTAGTTGACCCTCCTCCAGCGTTTGAATCATCCCTACATTACCTGCACACTTAGCAGTCTCTTAGCATAGCAAATCAAAATGAATCAGTAAGTAGCAGAAATGATCAGAAAGCAATCAGAAGTCTGACAGCGGATTTGAATTAAAGTTATCAAACACCTGATTGGTCCACAGACCGATCAGTGAAGACCCTGATCGATCAGGTTACCTCCTGATCGATCAGGTTACCTCCTGATCGATCAAGTGTCTCCCTGATCAGTCACACTGACCGATCAAGGATGTGGATCGGTCACACTGACCGATCCATCAACTTACTGGCCAACAACCCTTTGTTCTCTGCCAGAAGCCCCTGATCGGTCACCAGACCGATCAGGGTGTGCCCTGATCGGTCATGGTGACTGATCATGTCACTCCTGGACTGATCAGGACCCTCCCTGATCGGTCCAGGAGTTTGACCGATCATGGCTTCTCTTCAGAAGCTAAGCCCTCTTCCCTGATCGTTCACCAGAACGATCCGGGAACCAAACAGAAGCTTCTGTTCTCTCCCTGATCGTTCGCCAGAACGATTAGGAGCCGAACAGAAACCTTCTTGTAATGCCCGACAATTCTCAAACCTAATTTTAGAAATATCCTAGAATTAATTCTGAATTTATGGATATTTTTATAGAATTTTTCCATGGATAAATAAGGCAAAAATGAATAAAAATAGAATGCGCGGTAAAAAAAGATTAAGTGGGGTTTGACCCCTAGACCTGTACCATGAGAGAAAAAGAGGCTTACTAAGTGGGCTAGTCTATTTTCATTGAAACAAAATAGAGGAAAGGATAAATAAGGTGAAGTTAGTTAAATTTTTCCATAAGTATAAAAGGGAAACTTAAGGGTCTTTAGGTTTATTCCTTCCCTCATCTTCTCACCGTCGACTCCTCCCTCTTGGGCGATTTTTCCTCACCCTCTCCCGAGCCTTTCTCTCTCCCTCACTCACAGCAAACCAAGGAGGGAGTCCAAGGGCTTGTGTTGGCTGGATTCAAGAAGGAGGGCACGCTAAGGGATCGTCTCAAGGAGTAGTTCGTCGTTAAAACCTCTCCGAGACTCCAAGGATCTTCCCTCTCCCTAAGCCCTACGCATTAGAGTTGTAAGAACAAGCGCATGATGTAAGTACCCCTCACCTGCAGTATAAGTAGCTTCGTTCGTATGCCTAAACGCCTTAGTTTTATCTAATTGCAAGTTTATGTTCTTATGTGTAGATCTACTCTCTCTACCGACTTTAAGGGCACCACTAGATGGGCTGGACGTGCTTCCCCCTTTAGTTTGGGGTTTAGACGCACCGTCGAGTGCCTAGGAAGTGTCCTTAAAAGAAGAGGGGAATTTTAAGCATGCAAGGTGCTCGAGAAAATATTAAGAAACTCTAATATGAGTTTTAGCATGTTATGAAATTAGCTACCCTTGCTTTATGTTTATGGACCCTAGTTCGTCCATTGGGTGGGCTCCTAGATCACCCCTAGGCTCTAGATAGCCTAGTAGATGCAAGGTTAAAGACAAGAATAT
This sequence comes from Boesenbergia rotunda, assembly GCA_024364735.1. NCBI lineage: Eukaryota > Viridiplantae > Streptophyta > Magnoliopsida > Zingiberales > Zingiberaceae > Boesenbergia > Boesenbergia rotunda. The sequence continues at coordinate 228,516 of JAGFNQ010002406.1, forward strand.
TTATGAAAGTATTTTACTTTTTATGGCTTGTGCTTAGACTCTAGTTCGTCCATAGGTGGGCTCCTAGTTGCCCCTAGGACCCTAGATCGCCTAGTAGTAGTACCCTAATGGGTTCTGGATTAGCTACCTCGGATCTATTTAGGGATGCGCGCATTAGCAGCACATTGCCGGGCCCACAACAACATGATTAGTATTTTCACTTATTATATGTATAAGTTTCAAAAGTTCAGTAATAACTTTAAGTGAAAACAATTTTAAGATCATGCTTAGTTCAGTTAGATTTTATGAATACTATGTGAATTTAGTTAGAAGAATATGATTTAGTTCATGTGCTTAGTATGATGAGTATGCCATGATATTTGTTTAGATTATATGTTTCAGCAAGAATAAATGACAAACATGATATGTTTTTCCTACAAGTGTTTTCAAAAGCATGAGTTTCGAGATATGCATTATTTTGTGAGTAGAATGGTACTTACTAAGCTTTATGCTTATAGTTTCATTTTTCCTTATACTGCAGATAAGGGCAAAGGAAAAATGGAGTAGCGGAAGCTGCAGGGATGATGGGGAGTGTGTGATGGTGGAACTTGGAATGAAAAGAACCTTGGGAACTTGCCTTATGAGGATGCACGATTAAGAATGTTAAATGAACTAGTTCTTTGTCATGTTTATCATTTTTCGTATTTTAAGTACCTTTGTTATGTTGATAACATCACTCTTGATATGAGTCTTGCGAGAATTCTAGTATGAGATTATGTATCATGAGATAATACCATGCAGTCATGCCATGCCTAGTTTCTACATGTGATATGTTGAGTGATACATTTCAAGTGCATGTTAACTAGTAGTAAAATGCATGATCTAAGGCTATAGAACTATTTCTGATATTATAGTGCTACTATTGGTGCATCTAGATAGGAACAATGCTTAGCTTTAGTACCAAGTTGATACAAAGTTCGTGTTTCTAATTTCATGCTTAGAAATGGTTGAAGTATGCTTTAATGTCATGAAAACATGTAGAATATGGCCTAGAATCATTGTATACCTGTTAGTAAGCTTAAATATGAGTTTGTGGGGGGGGGGTTGGTATGAAGTGGGTTGACTTGGGCACGTTTCTGGAATTTGAATTTTCAGATTTCAAAACTACCAGTCGACTGCGACAGCAATCAGTCGACTGGGACCAGTAGCAAAATCGTACAGAAGGCTTCGTCGCCTCGGGCAGTCGACTGGTCGAATACCAGTCGACTGGTACCAGTTTACAACAGAATGTGATGTAGAGCTGCTGGTTAGTGCTTCAGTCGTGCAACACTGAGGTTGGGGGATCAAATCCTGCCAAGCTAATAAAATTAAAGTTTTTGTTTTATTTTGGTTGGTTAGTACTTCCAACATGATTATGATTTACCGCAGCATACTTAAGTTATGAATTATTAGTTCAGTATATAGCAAAATTTTTAAATTCTCCCAGTTGGTTTAGCAATAAAAGAAAACAATGATCAGTAATCAGTCAGCCAGTTAGTAGCTGTAACGCCCCAAAATTCCCATTTTTAGTTCTTAAAGTCCTTAGAATTATTTAAAAATGGTTTAGAAATATTCTAGATATTTTTAGGGATTTTTAGAATATTTTTATAGAATTTTCTGAGTCCGTTTAGTATATTTAAAAAAAAAAAACATTTAAGGGCAGCAGGGGGTTCGATCCCGCGACCACCGGAAGAGCAAGCACGCGCGCGACCAGCTGGGCTGGTTGGTTTTGTTGAAATAAGCTGGGCGAAACAATAGATAAGGTATAATTAGGTAAATTCGCCCCATAAGTATAAATAGATAATTAAAGAGAGAAATTTTATTTTCTCTCAACCTAAACCCTTTCTCTCCCTCGCCCAGCACCTTGCGCCGACTCCTTTCCCCTCTCCTCTCTTGGGCGACACCACATCAAGCCCTAGAGGGCCGGCCAAGGCTCTCCTCCGAGAGATATTCCTATATTCGGGATCCCCGCGACGAGAGGAACGCGTAGGCGCGAAGAATTCTCCGAGATCTCAATTTTCTTCCGAGCCCTAGACGTCAATCTTGGTTGTAAGTCCAAGATATCAATGTAAGTACTGCTCACCTGCAGTAAGAGGCGGTTTTTCCGCAAGAATTTCCCTTAAAAGTTTTTAAAAGAGATATTTACTTCTTGTTAAGATTTTTGCATGTGATCTTAGTTCATTATATGCTTATATATTTTATTGAGTGCCCTATATGAGATTAGGGTCCAAGAAAAGCTATGAGAAAAGAAAAGAGAAGATAAAGATAAGAAAAGAAAAGGCCAAGGCCTTAAGAAATCCCCAAAAGTCAAGACTTAGGGATTTTAGCACGCAAGGTGCTCGAGAAAATGCCAAGGCATTTACAGATAAGAAAGAAAAGAAAGAAAAGCTATTTTATTTTCTAAGGCCAGTACCCGGCGTCCAAGGGCGTCGTTAAAGAAATCCAGGTGTCCAATTCCAAGGTCTTGGCCCTGGTAGACCAAGGTCTGCTCTATTAGGATTGGTGGCTCGCTACCCCAACCTTTTAGGGAACGCGCATGAGATGGTACTTACGTCTTCAGTGGATCCAAGTGATTATTATTTTCAAGTATATGCTTTAGCAAAGTTTCTAAAGTTTAAAGAGTTTTCAAAAAGTTAAAGAATAGCTAAAGTTTCAAGTTGAGCCAAGAAAAGTAAATTGAGATTTATTAATGCTTGAGTATGCATGTTTTGAGTTATACATGTTCTTAGTTTTCTTTCAAGCATATAAGTATCTCATATGATTTTCATATTGTTCAAGAAGCATGTTTGCACATTTCGAGATTTTGTGAGCTAGATAGTACTTACTAAGCTTTTTGCTTACTAGTTGCATTTCCTCTTACTGCAGATAAAGGTAAAGGCAAGCAATTCTGAAGGAAGGCGACGAGGCGGTGCTGAGTAAAGTGTGTGTGGTGGCTGATTTTGGAGAGATCCTTGAGACGAGACAATTTAGTTATTTGAATTACAATGTTTTAGTTTATTCAAATTTCAAGTTCTTGCTTTATGGAGTTTAGCGAACATTTAAGCTTTGGATAGTTTTACATGCTCAATTTCTTAGAGTAAAGATTCCATGTCATTTCATTTAGCATACATATCCTTATGATTGCATTGGATGAGTAGAAGTGTGGGTGGTTTGAAATATTGATACTTTGTTAGAGAATAGATGCATGTGCCAAGATAGTATTAATTTCCCTTTTGATCAAGTTTTTATTGCTTAAGTATGTTTAGAAAAGTTGCTTTCTCATTTGATAATGCCTTAGGGATGTTTCAGAATTTTGTGTGATGAGTTTCAATGGTTAGAAGTTAAGTTTGGTACAAACTCTAGCTTAAAGTCTATGTAGATTTTTCATAACTTGCTAAATTCCGCAAAAGTCCTAATTTCAAGTTTATGGATTCGTTTTGATTGGCTAAATTGTTTAGAAAACTGGTATAGAGTATAGAAATGGTGTCATGATTTTATATGGCTCGAAAGTATAGGTTTGGTGGAGTTTTGAAACAAGGCTTCGAATCTGAAAAACAGGTTTCAGACTTATCAGTCGACTGGTACAGTATCAGTCGACTGATACCCGTAAGCTGAGTTGGGCGAGGCAAGTTTCAATAAGTATTTTCTTACGAGTTTTTGAGAAAGAAAGTGTGACATGGTATTATGCATGACTATTTGAGTTAGAATATCATTCTTAGATAGATTAAAAAGAAAAAAAAAGATTTCCGCATTTTTAGTCGTGCATTAGAGTCGAGAAGTAGATAAAGTAACGATCCGTCTAAGGCAGGAGAAGGCGGGTCGCTACAGGTGGTATCAGAGCAGTTCCCATTCTCCAGCATCACACACACATCAGCATCAACCTTGCCGTCTTCAAGTAAGAAAGCTTTAAGTTTCAGTTTTTCTATTGCTCCTTTACTTAATTGCAGTATAGAGAAATGCTTAAGTACTTACTCATATGTGCATAGAACAAGGAAGCATGTTTAATACCTTAGTATCACGGAATCATGTTTAATCCCTAGAATGGATATTAGAGAAATGCTTAAGTACTTACTTGATTTGCCCAAAAGTAAGTTTTGGGATTATGGCACGCAAGGTGCTTGATAAAAGTTTTGAGTAAGACCAAGGTCTTACTAAGCCCTAGAACGAGTTCTAGGACTAAGAAATGAGATAAGAATCAAGACCAAGGTCTTGTTATATCCTAAAGCAAGTTTGGGAACATTACCATTAAGTGTTAAGTTATACATTTGAGGACGTCCTAGAAAGGCCCAAAACGAGGAGCAAGCTCCTAGAGGGCAAGAGGCAACAGAGTCAGTACCCCCACCAAATCTCTTAGACGTGGTGGCTCAGTTACAGAGACAGTTAGCAGAACAACAGCAAGTTATTGCCACTAGGATGGCTAACCAGCAGGTCGTTATTATTACCTCGCCGGTGGCGAATGTAGTGGCACCAGTTGTGATCGAAGACCCATCGATTACATCTGTAGTCCGGCAAGGGGGGTAAGGCAAGAAGCGTACCTCATTCAGTAGAAGAAACTGAAGCCAGGGAACTTCCCAGGCACAAGCAAACCATGGGATGCTTAAGCATGGTTCAAAACGTTGGAAAGAATAGTAGGGCTACTGGACTGGCATGAGGTAGAGAAGATAAAGTGTGCATCTTTCTGCCTTACGGGAGATGCTAGAATATAGTGGAAGAGAGTCAAGGCCAAGAGAAATGTCAGCCAGATGACATGGGCCGACTTCGAGACTGAGTTCTTCGAAGAATACTTTCACATGCAAGTAACCAACAAGCATTATGATGAATTCACGGAGTTCAGACAAGGAGAACTATCCGTGGATGAAGCAGTGAAGATGTTTAAGCGGTTAGCTCATCTGTGCCCAGAGCTAGTTAGCACAGAAAAAGAGATAGTTAGGCTAATGCTCAAGATGTTAAGGCCTGAGATAGCGTTAAAGGGGGCTAGCGGTGTTAAGAGGCTGCAAACCTCCGAAGAACTAATAAGTAGTGCTTTGATCACTGAGCACTACTTAAACAGTATAAAGGCCACCAGAAAGGTTGAACGATGAAGTTCTTAACAACCTTACCGTCAGGGGAAGTGATGGCCTCTACTGAGAGGCTAAGGGCAGTATCAATCTAGATTTCCAACCGAGAGCTCTACAGTGACTTGGTAGTCCTTGAGATGAAGGATTACGATGTCATTTTAGGAATGGACTTCTTGAGCAAGTATAATGCTTCTATAGACTGCCGCAAGAGAAAAGTCAAGTTCACACCAGAAGCAGAACCTTCATTTGAGTTTATTGGAGACCCAAGGAGAAAGATAAATAGGTTCCTATCTACCTTACAAGCTCAGAGAATGTTAGAGAAGGGGTGCTCTGGTTTTCTAGCTCATATAGTGGATGCAAGTCAAGGAGAAGGATTGAAGAGAGAAGAAGTGAGGGTAGTCTGTGACTATCCTGAGGTGTTTCCTGAAGAGTTACCAGGACTCCCTCCCAATCGGGAAATTGAGTTTGAAATTGAGTTGGCCCCAGGAACCAACCCAATTTCGAAGGCACCTTATCGCATGGCACCAGCAGAACTGAAAGAATTACAAGAACAATTGCAAGAGCTGCTTGACAAGGGTTTCATCCGCCCTAGTCATTCACCTTGGGGAGCTCCTGTACTGTTTGTCAAGAAGAAAGATGGATCTATGCGAATGTGCATAGATTATCGAGCTTTGAATAAGGTAACCATCAAGAACAGATATCCTTTGCCAAGGATAGATGATTTATTTGATCAGCTGAAGGGAGCCACAGTGTTCTCCAAGATAGATCTGCGATCAGGTACCATCAGCTCAGAGTGAAGGAGAGTGATGTGCCAAGGACTGCTTTCAGTACAAGATATGGGCACTATGAGTTTGTGGTCATGCCCTTTGGAGTGACAAACGCCCCTGCGACGTTTATGGATCTAATGAATAGAGTGTTCAAGGATTTTCTGGACAAGTTCGTCATTGCCTTCATTGATGATATCCTAGTGTATTCAAAGACTCGGAAAGAACATGAAGAACACCTGAAGATAGTGTTGCAAACCTTACACCAGAAGGAGTTGTACGCCAAATTCTCAAAGTGTGAGTTTTGGCTTGATCAGGTGGCCTTCCTAGGCCACATTGTATCCAAAGAAGGCATTCAAGTTGATCCAGCCAAGATAGAAGCAGTCAGCAACTGGTGTAGACCCAAGAATGCCAGTGAAATCAGAAGCTTCTTAGGCCTGGCAGGATATTACAGAAAATTTGTGGAGGACTTTTCCAGAATAGCCTCTCCACTCACAGCCCTGACCAGAAAGAATCAGAAGTTTGAGTGGTCAGATAAATGCGAGCACAGCTTCCTAGAACTGAAGAAAAGATTGACTAGTGCTCCCATCCTGACTGTTCCAGAGAGTGACAAGGCCTTTGACATCTACAGTGATGCATCCAAGATGGGCCTTGGAGCTGTCCTCATGCAAGAGGTAAAGTAATAGCATATGCCTCCAGACAGCTCAAGGACTATGAGAAGAATTACCCTACTCATGACCTTGAGCTAGCAGCTGTGGTTTTGCACTGAAGCTCTGGAGACACTACCTGTATGGAGTGCAGTGCAGAATCTTCACAGACCATCAAAGTTTGAAGTACTTCTTCACTCAGAAGGACTGAATATGAGGCAGCGCAGGTGGCTAGAGTTGGTCAAAGATTATGACTGTGAAATCCTCTACCACCCAGGTAAAGCTAATAAAGTGGCAGATGCACTGAGCAGGAAATCCTGTGCAGCACTGATGTCCCTATCATCACTGTCTCTACCACTTCAGAAAGAAATAAAGGATTTTGGAGTCGAGGTAATAATTGGGCAACTTTCTGCATTGACTCTAGAGTCAACCCTGCTTGTGGATATACAAAGAAAGCAAAGTCAAGACCCAGAGATCCAGAAGATCAAGCAGGGGATCCAAGAGGCAGAAAATTCAGAGTTTCGAGTATCAGATAGTGGCATCCTCTATCTTGGAGACCGCCTTTGCGTCCCCAATGATGAGGAACTAAGAAGAATATTTTAGAAGAAGCCCACAGTACCCCATACTCTATGCATCCTGGTTCTACCAAGATGTACCAAGATTTAAAGAAAAGATTCTGGTGGTCTGGACTCAAGCGAGACGTGGCCAGATATATCAGTACCTGCTTGACCTGCCAGAGAGTCAAAGCAGAACACCAGAGACCAGGAGGAGTTCTACAGCCACTTCCCATTCCAGAGTGGAAGTGGGAAGAAATATCCATGGACTTTATCACAGGTCTTCCAAGAACCACCCATGGACACGATGCAATATGGGTGATAGTGGATAGATTGACCAAGTCTGCCCACTTCCTAGCCATCAAGTTATCGCATTCGGTAGAGCAGTTAGCACAGCTGTACGTGAAAGAAGTAATCAGGCTTCACGGAGTTCCGAAGTCGATCGTTTCTGACAGAGATGGGCGGTTCATCTCCCATTTTTGGAGGTGTGTTCAGGACGCCCTAGGCACCAGACTTCAGTTCAGCACAGCTTTCCATCCCCAGACAGATGGACAAACAGAGAGAGTAAATCAGATTTTAGAAGACATGCTCAGGGCTTGTGCGTTGGACTTTAAAGGTAGTTGGTGCAAATTTCTGTGCTTAGCTGAGTTTGCCTACAACAATAGCTATCAGGCCACCATCAGGATGGCACCTTATGAGGCATTGTATGGCAGGAAATGTAGATCACCCATATGTTGGCAAGAAGCTGGTGAGAAGAAAGAGATGGAGTCAGGACTAGCAGCCAGACTGAGCTTATAGATGAGACCACTCAGGCTATCCAGACGATCCGCCAGAGGATTGAGACTGCCCAGAGTAGACAGAAAAGTTATGCTGACACACGCCGTAGGCCACTTGAATTCCAAGTTGGAGATTCAGTATTTCTCAAGGTCGCTCCTATGAAGGGAGTGATGAGATTTGCAAGAAGGGCAAGCTAAGTCCTCGCTACATAGGACCCTACAAGATCATAAAGAGGGTTGGTAAGGTAGCATATGAGCTGGACCTACCAGAGGATATGTCAGCTATCCACAGTACATTTCATGTCTCTATGCTAAAGAAGTGTATTCACGACCCTAGCCAAGTGATTCAGCCTCAGTCAGTACAGATCCAAGAAGATCTTAGTTATGAGAGCAGACCGACACAGATAGTGGACAAAGCAGTTAAAAGATTAAGAAACAAAGAAGTGCCACTAGTGAAGGTCATCTGGCAGAATCAAAAGCATGAAGAGGCTACTTGGGAACGTGAGGACAGCATGAGAGAGAGATATCCAGAATTATTCTAAGTTCGAGGACGAACTTTTCATAAGGTATGGGGGATTGTAACGCCCCAAAATTCCCATTTTTAGTTCTTAAAGTCCTTAGAATTATTTAAAAATGGTTTAGAAATATTCTAGATATTTTTAGGATTTTTAGAATATTTTTATGGAATTTTCCGAGTCCGTTTAGTATATTTAAAAAAAGAAAAACATTTAAGGGCAGCAGGGGTTCGAACCCGCGACCACCGAGAGCAAGCCGCGCGCGACCAGCTGGGCTGGTTGGTTTTGTTGAAATATGGGCGAAACAATAGATAAGGTATAATTAGGTAAATTCGCCCCATAAGTATAAATAGATATTAAGAGAGAATTTTATTTTCTCTCACCTAAACCCTTTCTCTCCCTCGCCCACACCTTGCGCCGACTCTTTCCCCTCTCCTCTTTGGGCGACACCACACAAGCCTAGAGGGCCGGCCAAGGCTCTCTCCAGAGATATTCCTATATTCGGGATCCCCGCGACGAGAGGAACGCGTAGGCGCGAAGAATTCTCCGAGATCTCAATTTTCTTCCGAGCCTAGACGTCAATCTTGGTTGTAAGTCCAAGATATCAATGTAAGTACTGCTCACCTGCAGTAAGAGGCGGTTTTTCCGCAAGAATTTCCCTTAAAAGTTTTAAAAGAGATATTTACTTCTTGTTAAGATTTTTGCATGTGATCTTAGTTCATTATATGCTTATATATTTATTGAGTGCCCTATATGAGATTAGGGTCAAGAAAGCTATGAGAAAAGAAAAGAGAAGATAAAGATAAGAAAAGAAAAGGCCAAGGCCTTAAGAAATCCCCAAAAGTCAAGACTTAGGGATTTTAGCACGCAAGGTGCTCGAGAAAATGCCAAGGCATTTACAGATAAAAAAGAAAAGAAAGAAAAGCTATTTTATTTTCTAGGCCAGTACCCGGTCCAAGGGCGTCGTTAAAGAAATCCAGGTGTCCAATTCCAAGGTCTTGGCCCTGGTAGACCAAGGTCTGCTCTATTAGGATTGGTGGCTCGCTACCCCAACCTTTTAGGGAACGCGCATGAGATGGTACTTACGTCTTCAGTGGATCCAAGTGATTATTATTTTCAAGTATATGCTTTAGCA